>WBMV01000702.1:2078634-2208401 GCA_013396655.1 Campylorhamphus procurvoides | reverse complement strand
CTGGGGGGAAATTCAGTAGCATTCCTCCAAATAGGAACAGAAATTAGAAACCTAAATCAGTAGTCACTGCTGGGATGTAATTATTCAGATATGAAAGAGATATCCATGGAAGACCTTACAATGATATTTGAGAATATTTTTCTATCTGTCTTCCTTTTGTTTGATTCTCACCACTTCACATTATAATGAATGTCTAATGAATAAAACAGGTAGTATAGTGCTGTTTACTCACTCGGAAACCATTAAATGCTTGTGAATTCAAAGCATGAGCGATAATTTCTGGAACTCCTACCTACACTATAGTTGCCTCTGTGACAGGTTTTGGCACTTATAACTGAGCAGCACTGCAAGCCTGTACTACTCTCAAGACCTGCCCAGTATTTTCCCAAAGGACCTTTTGTTAAACTGTCTCCCCTCATAGGCTCTTGTTCTTTACATTTTCCTTTTGCATTTTGTGATAACTTTAATGTACCAACAGTTAGTACAAATTTATTTGTGGAGGACCATGCACATGTATGACACAACACAGAAGCATACATATATAGAAAAAAAAATTGGTATACCCTGGTGGACCTACTCAAAATAAAACAGGGCCTTACTGAAATAGGTATAGTCCCAATGCTAGGTTGATGGCTAAAGTGATCTACTGAAGTTCAGTTATGATTCAAATAATCTTTAACACAAGTTCTCCTTGAGCCATGAAATAGTGCCACTCAAACTCCTCTTCCAGTTGAAGCCTATGTCAAACTACACAAACCTATAACTTTAGTAACCTTATACAGACTCCCAGGCACAAGCCAACGCACATACTCTGCTGCTGCTCCAGCCGTTCTGTTGGTCCTCTTCCTGTGGTTCCTTCTGGGAGCAGATCAACTGTTCCAGAGACCTGAGGGCCAATGCAGGAACCCTGGAAGCACTGCCTCCATTCCCCCTGTTAGGGGTGGGTGAACAGGTACAGGTCTTGAGAGCAAAGCTGCAATGGTGTAGCCCATTCGGTCAGTTCCAGTTTGAGATGATGTGTTCTGGGTGGCATTCCAAATGAACGCAACCTCAAGTGCATTAAAACACAATGTTCCTCTGATTCTTTTTAACAAAACTCTGAGGCATTTTACACACAGGTAAGATTTGGCCTGTAGTTCAGTAAGGGATTTCTGAAACTTTGGTATCTGGAGTCTGCAGAAAGTAATTTCACATTAGTTTTCAAAGTCACACTTATGTACTAGATTCATCCATTTATTAAAGACAAAATTCAGACTTTTTTGACAGATTATTTAGCTAGGCTTGAATTATTCAGTAGACTCCAAAGCTCTAGAATGACATATTAAACTTAGCTCGGGTTTAAATGCCATCCAGACTATATGGATTTATTTTTTTCCTGTATAAGTAAGTGCTGAATGGAGAGACTTAACAAGTGCAACAGGCCTTCCTCTCACTAATTTCTAATTACTGCTGCATACTTGTCCCCAAGTGTTTAAAGTAATTAAACTGATAATGGAAGAGGCATAAAGGAGATAAGACTTTACATGCCTCAGTGAATCCTGAAATTTCTGAGCTTATTAAATTGTTTTTAACATTTACCGCACCTAAAAACGTTAACGGAGCACATTGCAGCTTACTATCTATTGAGTCATCCTTATTACAGATGCAAAGACAAGTCACACAAGATGACTATATTCATCCTTTAATGTGATAAGCTAATTAATACAACTTATCTGGCTCTGGAAAGGTTTTTTTTTTTTAATTTCAAATAAAACCATGCATCTGTCAAAGGCAGCATAAATATTTCCTTTAAGATAGAAGATCCTCAGACTCTAAAATATCATATTTTTAATATGCCCTTTCTCTTTTCAAGCACACATGAATATGGCATCCTACTTGACAGCCATCAGTGCTGTGCTGTGGACAATCTTGTCAGCAGTGGTACATCCGTGGATCACTGAGACGGTGGGCCAGGGAAATTTAGGAATATGTTTTTTTCATAGTTATACTTCTTTTAGAAATCTATTTTTCGATGGTGCTGGAGGTGAGATACTACTCTACAGAGACATAGAATTGCCTTTTGAAATCTATCATTTTCAATTTCATTAGCCACTATTCTCTAATCACAGCTATATTTCAAACTAAGAGATTAGATTGACAGCAAGAACTCTATAGAGAGTGAATAGCATGGTGTGACATGGCTATGTACTTTATGGCACTTCTGCTCAACACAGTGTTACCTCAGTCACCAAGCAGCCTTGAGATGCCAACAGCACTGAATAGTAATTGAAGCATGAGTAAAACCTTAATATGCCTTTTTTTTTTCTTTTTAATGATACTTTAGGAGTTCTAACATACATAGGAGTGAAGTGACTAATATTGCAAGACTAATAAAAGGATTGTTAAACAGTAATCTGAAACACAGGGATGGCAGTAGTCCACAGTCATTCATTCAAGTGATTAAGCAAAAAAAAACCCAAAAAACTGTGATTCTTCCTCCTGGATATTCTAAGAGATTATTTGATCTAGCCTTTCATGGAAAGGCCTTTCCTACTGCTCAGATGATAGGCACAGTTGAAAAACTGCAATAAATGTCTATCACACAGACCACACTAGACAGTATTTGAAGTGGAAACAGAGAAAGTCAGTGCTACCAGCAACTAGTTTTCATCAGCTTCATCCAACACCATATCTACCATCTCAAAGAAAACAAAAATACCAAAGGAAGACCCATACCAGAGAAAGCAGTGCAAAATGATGGCTTACCAGATAACCAAGAAATTCCAGTAAGTAATAAGATGCACCTGTGCTCTTATCAAGGTTCACAGAAAAATCATCTTGATGTTAAAGGAGAAGAACAGAATTTGGAAACAGCTGAAAGTATCACTGGCAGATTAGAGGGGTTTTTTTTTAATGTATATTTTAATATTGTAGCCATAATACAACTTCCACCTCTGTGCCACAATTTTTCAGCAAAATCCTATTAAATCTACCAGTGATGCATTAGTTCAAATGGTGAAAAAGTGCTCCTTACCCACTATTGATGTCATCAGTCCTCAGGCTTTTCCCAAGAATATCTCCATCACTCATGTAGCCACCAACATCAGCTTCAGAGGATATGTCCAAATCACCACTTCCTTTCTCACTCATATCCATCTGTGAGATATTTCCAAGGCGAGAAACAGCTGCTCGGCGAAGCGGTGTGGTGTACATGAATCGAGAAGGGTCTGTGTGTATGAAGCGACTTGCACTGCTGCGAGCATAACCAGCACCCAAGGACGGGGCATCTCCTGCCTGCAGCCGAGGACTGGCCTGTCCCAGCCGCCAGGTCATCGGGGCTGATCGGCTTGACAAGCTTGGTATGCTTCTCCCGTTCACTTCAGTTGTCACAGTGCTGTCAAAAGTTGTCTCCAATGTGCTGCCAAACAGAATGGAGAAGTCAGTGAACTGTGCTTTCTCTGTTCCTGAAAAACCAGAAAAAGTAAAGACTGGAGGAATGGATATTTGTTTTCAGAAGTTCTCTGTGTGCGTGTATATATATGTTCCCACTATGTGTACACATGTTCTTGTGCATGCCCTTCAGTATAGGGGAAAGTCCGGTTTAATATTTTTATCAATGACCTGGATCAGGGGATTGAGGGCCCCTCAGTCATTTTGCAGATGATGGAAAGTTTGGTGTGAGTGTTGTTCTGCTGGAGGGTAGTAAGGCTCTGCAGAAGGGTCTGGACAGGCCGGGTTGAAGGGCTGAGGCCAACAGTATGATGTTCAATAGGGTAAAGTGCTGGGTCCTGCACTTGGGTCACAGCAATCCCATACAGCATTACAGGCTTGAGGCAGAGTGGCTGGAAAGCTGCCTGGCACACTGTGTGACTTGGGAATAGTCCTGTGCAGGGCCAAGAGTTGGATTTGATGATCCTTGCGGGTGCCTTTCAACTCAGCGTATTCTGTGATTCTGTGATCAGAAATAGACCTGGGGCTGCTGGTCAGCAGCACCTGAAAATGAGCTGGCAGTGACCAGATGGCTAAGAAGGCCAATGGCATCATGGCCTGTATCAGAAATAGTGTGGCCAAGAGGTCCAGGGAAATGATTGTCCCGCTGTACTTGACACTGTTGAGGTCGCACTTTGAACCCTGTGTTCAGTTTTGGGCCCCTCACTACAAGAAAGACACTGATTGAAGGTTCCTAGAGAGTAAGTCTTATTAGGAATGGCTGACAGAGCTGGGGTTCTTGAGCCTGGAGAAAAGGAGGTTCAGGGGAGACCTTATTGCTCTCTACAACTACCTCAAAGGAGGCTGTAGCCAGGTGTGTGTTGGTCTCTTCTCCCAGGCAAAAAGCGACAGGACAAGAAGAAATGGCCTCAAGCTGCACCTGTCTCATGGACAGGGTTGTCAAGCACTGGAACAAGCTGCCCAGGAAGGTGGCTGCATCATCATTCCTGATGGTATTGAAAAGACTTGTAGATGTGGCACTTGGAGACATGGTTTAGTGGTGGAGTTGGCAGTGCTGGGTTAATGGTTGGACTTGATGATCTTAAACATCTTTTCCAAGTTAAACAATTTTATTATTCTATGATTCTATAAACTCCATTTATAAAATAACCTAAAACAAATATTACAGACTTCTACGTAAATGTATACGTAAAAATAACTATCTTTGTGAATGGTTGTATAGCACTTTGACAGTAAAGTAAATCAAGGTCACATATAAGTTATTAAGGCAGTCCTGCAAACAATATGGTTAGTGTCATAGTTAATTTTCCCTTGCAAATCTCTCATTCATTCAGCACCTGGTAATACTCTCCCATGGTCCATATTTTTAACAATCTACACAAAACCATTATACCTGTGGCTTATCTGGGTCCCTCTAAGGCTGGACATGGTTTCTTCCAAATTCTGTCGCAGGTCTGCTATATTCTTTACTGTTCTCATTCTTCTAGTTTCAGGGTCTTCCCCTGGAATAGAACAGCAAAACCAACATACCCTTTAGAACACACAAGTTTATAAAGTTGAATAAAGTGCACACACATATACAGCTGAGAATAAACACATATAATTGTAAATAGGTCTGTGCCTTTAATCTTTAAAAAAAATAAAGTTTCATCTTTTCAGTAATAAAACACATATACATTTATAAATAGCATGTGGTATGTAAAAAAAAAAACAAAACACTGAAAAGAGTCTTGGTAAAGTATCCCTGATAGGGCCCAAATCTATTAATGAAACTCAGATTTACAGTGCTGGGATTTTTAGCCTGTGTAATCAAGACATGATGCAGTCCCAGACTACTTGATACATTACAAAGTCCATTTTTACTCCTTGACATTTTACATTACTTGGTAGGAAAAAAAGCCACAAAAAAAACTGTGTCTGGAAAGAATTGGGATGACTCAAAACAGCTCTTCAGTATGCACTTAACAACCAGGCTATTTCAAAGTACTCTTTAAGTCAGGCAGTCAAGAGAGCATCTTTCCTGAACTGTAATAGTTTCCTGAAGGTGGGCATTACTCTTCATATGGGATAAAATAAGTTTCTTGGGATACAAATGTGAACACCCTAAGCACATGCATCATTTATACAATTATGGGTTTTAACAGACTTCAGGATCCACTTTGAAAAGCTAGTCTAGTATCTTGAACAATGAAGCTCACAGAACTTCACCTGGAACATCTTGAATAATATTTACTTCACACAATTAAAAAAAAAAAGAAAAAGTTATATATGATATGATACAAAAGAAAAACATAATAAACCTCAAAGTAGCCTCCAAAAGTCATACATGAAGAAACAGGAATGCATGTTTTCTAGAAAATTCATAGATCAAGGAAGTTTAGTTCATTTTACTTTTGAACAATAAGGGAATTTTGAAAGAAATTATGTAACAAATATCACTGATTTGTTCAAGGCTAGTGTTCTGCTTCAGGCTGTGTCCCGTATCTGTTGCTTGAAAGAAGCCTGACAAGAAGCACCATTCTTACAGTTCCATGTACAGCGCTGAACTTGAAGTGCAAATAATTTCCTTTTGACTCTGTCAATGAGACACTTCATGTCACACCTCAACTTGTTAAATTTACTTTACTCCTCATTCTGGAAATGTTATCAACAAGAATGATACTGTGCAACCACTCAAACTATCTTTAATATTTAACTTTAGATTTCAGGTTCTCATCCAGAACATAATTTTAACCTAATTTTGGAATTCTCATGGCAACAAGAAACTGTTTCATCCTTGAATATAGGAGATAATCAGGTGAATTTAAACTCAATATCACACAAAAATCAAGATCAGAAATGCAAACAGAGGCAGCATGAGGAAAAGTATGGAGTGCCATTTAACTGATAAAACAAGTAGGAAATGTTTTGGAAGGAATTAAAAAAAAATATATCCTTTGCATAGCAGATAAAATGGGAAAAAGAAAGGAGGATATCTTAATGTAGTGCTTGCAAGAAAAGTTCAGTAGGACGGAGAACCAGAAAATACTCAACATGGGGCCAGAAGAAAAGAAAATTTTATATTTAACAAAGCATTCTTGAAAAGTAAAACAAACAAAAAAACAGTCCGAGAGAAAACCATTCTGCTAACGTAAAAAGATCTCAACACAACATCTGTTCAAAGGCATGGGAAAAAGACTAACTTGCAGCTGAACTACAAGTATAATTTACAAAAAACATTGGCTTAATGTATACAGTGACATTTAGTTCAAATATAAGGGAGAATCAGCAGAAGCAAACTTTATTTGAACAATGAGTCAATTAATCCCCTTAATAATAAGTTTCGACTAAACGATGAGCCTTTGAGCTCATTGACAAAGTGAATAGCTGCTCTACCCTCTTCTGCAGTCCAGGTCCCACGCCCAAACACTCTGCAAACAGTTCAGAAAAATCTGAACTCCTGACATTAATTGGAAAAGAATTACTTCATATTCATTCCATATAATATTTATTTCTTCCTCAATAGGCAAATGATGCATAGTCCTAGCCAACATGCCCTGTGGTTGTGGCTCAATGTCAAGCTAACTTTCACAGTAATGCCAGTTTGAGGTTTTCCCATCTACTCTGCACTGGCTGAGTCTTCTGTTCTCTTTGCTGCAGCTGAACAGCCCTGCAGGAAATTGTTTGCCAATTTTATCACTCCAAATAAAGTCTTCATGATTTAATCATACTACAGTCTATAAACCTCTGGGTTGGCACCATGGAACTGACAGTATGATCAACACCTGGGCAGGATAGAAACAAGAAGTGGGGATATAGGCCCAGCACTGCCAAACTCTCCATCTTCTCAAACCACATCTCAAGGCCATGTCTATTCACACTACCTTTCTCCATAAAATACACTGCCCGTGTGCATTTTCACATGCAGTACCTTGCAGGAGGCAAATATTCACACTCAGATTGAAATTACAGCTGCTCATGTGTTTCAAGCTAGATGTGTTCAACAAAGCCCCTTGGGGATCAGGGTATCCATGTATCCCAGGTACTGTTCATGGAAGTTTCTGCACCACCCTGGAGATTCCTGTGAGGCAAAAGGGCTCACACCCAGGCTAAGCTGAAGAGCATTACATCCTGTTAGACTGAAACTGCTTTTAAAGCCCGGACAGTTCCCAGGCAGACTGTACATGCCTGCCTCTAGACATTTGTCTACGGTGCACTCAGTTCCACACTGTCCCTTTGCGCTTTCCTTTTCCTCTGCCAAATCAACTCAAACTGACTTCCAGGGGCATATTATGTTCCTGCCACAATACTTACATAGAGGAGATCCAGGATATGTTACTGGCACTGCCTGGAGCCAGAGGCGAGTAGCTTGATGGTATATGAAAATTTTCAGTTTACACAGAAAGACAAATTCCAGGGCCTAAGCAGGCAGAATTAGAGGCAGAGCAATTCTTTATATATATTCGAGGAACTGAATACAATTCATATTTTACAGTGATTTCGTCCTTTTCTTTCCTTGTCAGTTGTCCTTTATTGCATGTTAACACTGCAAATTCTTTCAGCAAAAATGACAGCAACTGTCTTTTTAAATATGTATGGCACAGTAAATAGCATAACAAAGCCTTGAGGTATAATTGCAATATATTACATATAAAGTGCATATATGGCAAGCTGCCAAAATACATTTTCACAGTGAAGAATATTTCACTTTCAGACAAATTATATCATAAAATTGGGGCTATTCTATCCTGTAGAGGTGAAAAGTTTGAGATCTAATCTCTTTTGATGTCAGTGAACACAAAGGGTAATTTCAAAACCTTTCCACCAGTTTTTACTACAAAAAAGCTACAGCTTTAGTTTTGTTATATTAAATACTACATAGTACCACATTTAAAAAAATCCTCAAAACTAATTATTAGAGTGCTTTAAAAATAATTGTTCTTTTTTTTCCTTTCCATCATTCTCTAAAGACCACATCAATAGACTACCACTGCACCATGGATGAACAGTTCAGAAATTATAAACAGTTGAACATGACAAGGGAAAAATTTCTACATTGAGCACAAGATCCTGCATTTTCAGGACAGCACTCTGATTTCCTATCCACATCAAGCCTCCTTCTGTACAAAGGACCATAGGAATGATGAATATGTGTATTTTTTCTGAAAACAATCTACACCATTCCTGCTAGGGGAGACGCTACGATGCTTATTGCATCAGGATTGGGTTTAAAGGGATCCCAGACTCCTCCAGGCACCTTGTTGCTTATAATATGGCCCAATGCCATCATAGAGTCTAGCCATATTTTCATGACCTAACATATCAGAAATGCTCCCTGTCCTGTTATCTCAAGTGGTTCTGGTTTGTAGGCTAATGAAAAGTCATTCTATTTCATACATGGGGAGACTTGGATAAGACTAAAACCAGGGTGCCTTGAAAATTTCTGTCAAAATTCTGTTCCTGTTAAAAGAAAGGCCAACGCAAGTATTTTACTGACTTTGTGAAATATAATCTGCGAAAATAATTTGTAACTTTATCATTTATGTTAAACATACCAAAAGATTTCCCCTAAATTTTTGCCTATAAACAGTGAACCATTACAGGTTCCCTCAGTAAATTTCTGGAGAACACACTTACTTCTTCCATTGTAGGATACGTTGACAGGAAATCAAAATAAACATTTCGAAGAAATAACTAAATACCTAGGTTAAACTTTCACATTCACATTTACACTCTGAAGTTAACCCATAATTTCACATTTAATAATACTGTTCCTAATAATTTCTGTAGTTCTGTACATGTAATTACAGTCCAAAGCAAGTGGGAGAATAATACTTCCCTCAATTGTCTGATTTTCATAAAAGGATTTACAAATAATAAACATCTCCTCAGGCAATTGTCCACTCTTAGATATTAACTCCATTACATAGAAAGGTACCAGTTTTACTCTGCAAGTGGGAAAAGCGAGGCTCACAAGAGAATAGCAATTTGTCAGTAACGTGCAGCTGAAGAGGAGCAGGGGCAGGGGAGAGCTCAGTCTCCTTTGCTAGCAAGCCTCTAATGTCTAGGATTAGAAACCACTCTTAACCTACCGGTACAGTCTAATAATAAAAGGCAGAAATACAAAGAGAATTCTTGTTTCTTTCTTATTTTGAGATGACAGATTTTTACTACATACACACAAAAACTTTATCCTGAATGTTTAAACACAATCAGGGTTAACACATCCACCAGCAAGAAGCTCCAGGCTAGACACATGCTGTATAACATTCAAATTCAAAAAGCAAGCAGCCACTTCATTAATTTGACTGGCTGACGAAAAAAGCTTTGGAAATGAACACTTTGAGCACTCTCATAAAGGGCTGAGAGATGAAAAGTAAAGCCAGTAACACTGCAGCCTTTTGAAGCACCTATGTCTGTGGACTTCAAATGCTCACTGGCGTGCTCAGATATAAAAAAACTGATTATTTAAACTAAACTGAAACCCTAGCACTCACAATTCCATATATAGAAATGAAATTATTGACAGGGGGGTTAGGGAAGGGGGAAGAAATACTGCAGGGACAGTTTGTAGGAAGGCTGAAACATTTTTTGTCCTACCCAAACCTTGGATTCAAGATACCCATTTCAAATTAATGAGAACAAATGTCATTAAACCAAAATTATTTAAGAGTAAACTAATAGTACTTAAATATTTCACCTTATTTTTCAAAAAGCTAAGCAAACTGTGCTCAGCTATTCACAGGCTCTTGCTGCTCATGCACCTATCAAAAGCAATTTAGACATTTGTCTTCATTTCATATAGTCTTAAGAGGTCAGGGTAAGCAAACTAAGAAGAAATGGCTACACTCTATTTTTTGCATACTACTGCAAATAAACCCAGTTCTGTCTTGGGAAATCATTGTCAAGATCTAAAATCTGCTCCATGCAGATATGTGCTAACACTTGGGTCTCCTCCTGCCCTTCCTGATGTCAAGGCAAAGTTAACTTACCTAAAATATCAGTATAAAGGACCTGTTCTAGGTCACCCAGCATTGTCATTATGACATCTTCATCCAGATGTGCAGTTCCTTCACGCAAGCACCCTTCCTCCTCCTCCTCTGTCCAGGTCCTCCTGGGAAAACGGGATGTGCAGGGTGCATTTTCATCATCTGATTTTCTGCCCTCATTGTCAATCTGAAAGCCTTCACCTGTATGATGGTCTTCTGACCTCCTGGATGTCCTGCTTCCAGCAGGTGCTATATCTGGAAATACTTGGGGTGCAGTAAGGGTGGAGTGGCAAAGAGAGTGCACTGACTGTGAGAGTGCCTTGGAAAGGGAGCCTCTGCACCCAGCTTCTGCCTCCCGCTGTTGGTAACTCTGATTGGACTTGGAGGCGTTTCCAAACCAGTTCTCCCTGTATGAGTATCGCCTCTTCTCCCCTTCACTGATGAGTGTGAGATTGGTTAGAGACTTCTGCTTCTGAAGACGAACACACCCTCTTTTAACCTCCATGCCTTTAAACACCGACAATTCAGCAGATCGCTGCATCTTTCTGGCAGAGGCTTCACCTCAGATAGATTTCATATTTCTGAGATGGACAGCAGTTCAACTCCCCCGAAAGGTCCGGGAGGTGGTCCCTGCATCACTGCATGCTGCACATCCCAGGGAGCACATATTTGCACTCACAAAGAAAAGCACAGCTCATGCATGCACTGTACATACTGTAACTGACTAGACAGGAACAGTCATTTTCTTTAAAATTACGCTGCTGTCTTTGTTAAGCCACTTCTCTCTCATCACATTATTCTGCAGTACTTACAGTCGTTTTCACTTAGATTTCTTTCAAGAAGAAGAGAGTTGATCAAACACTCTGCTCCAGCACAGAAGTAATCCCAAAAGCCAACAGTGTTTTCCCCTCTTCATCCAATCACCAGTCTCATCGGAGTGGTGGGCCTGCATCTCTTTCTACAGCTGCTGCCTTCTGAAATCCAAAGTAGGCACAAGTACTGTCTTGGGCTTTCTCCCCCCTCTCACCAGCTCATGACTGATCCTTGTGCACAGCTCTTCACTTTAGATGGGCTGACACTGAACTGCAAGTACAGCCTCCACGTCAGAGCTCAATAAAGAGCCAAAATTAACCAGTGAAGCAAAGCTCTGCACAAGCCTCCTTACATTTTAGTATTCAACCTGCATTCCCAGATATATGACTCTTCTCTGCTACTGCAGTGAATGCTGCTGGCTGCCATGGCAGCAAACATCCTGGTGAATTAAATCGGAGACACAGAAGCCTCTGCCCAGTTTACAGTGCCACAGGTTTCAAGACCCAGCTTCACCTGAATGGGATGCTACAGTAACAGACCTAGCTCATGGTCAAATCCTATTTTTCTCCCTGAAAGGTAAGGATGACAAACTATTTCTTCCATATCACTGCTACTCCCTATGCAGGAAGCTAAAAGCAGAGCTGCAAATGGACCTTCAGTTCTGCAATTTCTGCTCTGAATAAAAAATATATAATTTAAGATTTTAAAGAAGATAAAAAATGGAACATAATAGTACCTGTCTGGTAAGATGATTTATAATAGGAAGTATTTAATTTCTGTCTCCTTAGAAACATACCTTGTTTGCATCTCTGTGAGATTCAGAGGCTAATATGGAATTAAAAAGGTATAATTCACATCTTTTTTCAGAATCTTCTGGAGAAAACCTATTAATGAAATAGTATTTTTTATAAAACAACTCAGTGCTGTGTCTGAACTAAGTTCAGCACTTTCAAATGCTATTTTTAAATACATTATCCAGAGAGAAAATGACTTATCTTTAAATGTATACATTTTCTACAGAGAAAAAAAAATTAGTCCCACAAATAATAGACAGATGAACAAATAATTAGCTGAATTTAATTCTAATATTTTTAGACACAAACTTTTTATCTAGGGGACCTTAATTTAAAAAAAAAATTATGTAGAAATCTACAAATATTCAAATTGCTGTATAAATATAAACTGCTTTTGTCATGGTGAAAATATCCTCGCCTCAAGTCTCTACCTGAGAAACCCTGACAGGCAAAGAGCCTTTAAAAATGCCATCCTAAGAAATACAGACTGCAGATTTCCTGTATGAATAAACAGATATTAACAGAAGTCTCAGTGTATTTCTTGCTTTTCACTGGTTCAGTTTACAGTTTTTGAAGATATATAGGGGAAAATTCTTGGAAATTTTAAAGGAAAGGTGCATTTTTTCCTAGATAACTGTCAGAAACACAGCACTAACCTAGAAAACAAAAAATCAGTAGTCTGAAGTAATGATGTTTTTTCATATAAAAACACTGGCAAATTCCTAGAAAGACACTTTCCACAACAAGAGGAAGTACCACTCCCATCCCTGCCTAGACCACACAGTCAAAGCAAGAGGAGACAAGAGGAATGGTCTGCCTGCCTGAGTACAAAACTGTCCCAAATATTAAATGCCTGTCACTTCTTCAGCATGGAAACAAAAGGAAAGACTACTCTGTTTATTCCCAGGGTCTGACAGCTGCAGTGACATATGAGCCCTTAAGAGGATTTTATGGACACACTGGTGCCTGCCCGCAGCAGAGCCCAGCAGGCTAGTGTGGATGCTAACGCTGTCCCAGAGTTTCAGCACTGCCCACGTGCTCCTGCACCAGTATGCACTCATGGGTGGCTGTAATGGCCTGGTGAGCACCCCCGAGGAAGCTGTGGTGGTTAGAAAGACCTCACAGGAATGTATTTAAAATAAAGAATTTGAAAAATGAAGGGCAACCTCACTCTTTCCCCAGTCATTGGTTTTAAATCCGAAATTTATACTTGAATTAGTATAGGATTCTCAATTGCTATGTTTGAATGAACAGAAAGAACAATGATTAGGCCCTGTGGTGCCAAAATTCTCTTGGTGATTGTCTTGGAATAAAGAGAACAGGCTCTTTTCCTCCCATAAAGAGCAACTCTGAATCTCTCTCTGATACTCCAAATCCACTAATGGTAACTTTCTCACCCACCCTTTACTGCCCAAACAGCTACAGGCAGTGGCTTGTGTCCGTGGTCAGCTGTGTGCCAGTGTGGACCTGTGCTCTGACTCCACACCAAGCTCATGGGGTGTGTGTGGCCATATGCAGCAGTCACTGCTGCAGTGCTGCCCCTGCCCTCAGTGAGGTCTGAGCACAGGGAGTGCCCCCCATGCTGAGCACTGCTCTGCTGGGGAAGCAATACATGGCCTGACTGCTCAGCTCTGAGCGTGAACAGACCAGATACAAGACTGCCAAAACTGGACGTGTATGTTTAGTTCTCTTTCTAGCTGGGAGTAGAAAAATTTATGGCAGGGGATGAAAAATTTTCACCCAATGAGCCACATCAAACCTCATTTATGGTGCTGGCAGTAGGTGCCACACCACTCCAGGCTGGAAGGGTGGCTGGTAGCAGCACAGCTGGGTCCTGGGCAATCCAGTGAGTCTCAGTGACTCACTCTGCTGACCTCTTCTTTCTCCCAGCTGAGGTAGTCAGCACAGCCCAGCTCCAGCCGCACACAGGTCATGGACCATCACACTGGAATGGGAATGACACTTGAACTGTGTGAGAGCCATGTGAACGTAGCTGGCAGCTCCAGCATTCACCTGTCCCATTCAATTTTCTAAAGACATTAAAAACACAATGAGTCAAATGCTGTTATAGGGAGGTACTGAGGCTAATCACACAACTTGCATTTAGTCTTCATGTATACAAACACTATACTACAGCCCTTAATTAAAAGGTTATATGAATTTTTCTCCCATTAATCCTATTGCCTCAGTTGGTAGACAGGCTCATCGTGAACATCCTCAGATACAGCAGATACTTGTGTATCTTGGACCAAGTGGTTGGTAGAAAGAACACTGAATTTATCCTTGTTCTTTATCACAGCTCTCTGCAGGTTGGGTGTCATTAGACAAAACATGAATTTGCAATGTGGAAAATTCTCAGGTTTATTTACTGAAAATTAATTTTCTAATGCTTAGTCTCCATTTTAAAAAGTGAAATATAGCAACATGAAAATACATCTTCCTAAACTAAAGAAAGTATAGGAGACCAGAGAAGTGCAAATAGCACCATTCCCCAACTAGTTTGCAATTCAATGTGTTCTCTCCCCACCATGCAGGAATATGTTTACATCAAGAACAGCATAGGGAACTTCCCCAAGCCATCACAGTCAGTGTATCATACTGCTTTATTTTTACTGTCACTTTCATAAAAGGAATTATAAAAATTATTTTCTGAAATAATAATCTTTAGGCAAATTTTGCTGTCAGATAAGACTGTCTTTGAAGTCTTGGATAGTTTGGAACCCTACAAATGAATTATGCAATAAATCTGCAAATGCATAAGATTATGAATTTTTTTCAGCTAAGCTTACTTGAAAAAATTGTAAACTACTTCTGCATCTTTTAGTCAACTATTTGGTTTGGAGAGCAAAAAATTAAGCACAATAACATAAAATATTGAAAATGGAATGTTTTTATGCTAATCCTGCCATTGATATTGGCCTGTAACTCCTAAAAGTATCTTTAATTTCTTTTTCATTCCTCAGATTTTTAATAACTAGTCAATAATTACAAATTCATGAGTAATTACTTAATCAAACACTTTGCATTAGCTCTTTGAACATGTCAACACTTGTTGAAGTCAAATGCTATCATTGATTTAATAAAATAATACCCTAATGTACTTTACTGACATATAAAGTTTACAATGGATTATTAAATAATTAATTTGCTGACATCCTTCTCCAATAAACTTGTTGCAGAGACTGATAAATGTCATAGCTACCACAAGCAGTTCTTACTGGGTAAGAAAGTCTGAACAACTTGTTCCTAGCCATATGAATAACAACTACCAAACTGGATTATTTTATTAGCCTTTCTTTTCATTCTCATTTTATAATCCAGTCTATAAAGGTATAGTCCAGTTTTGCAGAAACATAGATACTGAGTAGTCTTGTTGAGGCAGCTGGTTCATAAAGTATGTGCTAGAAATAGTGTTCGTACATGAGTGCAGAATTGTCTCTTATTTAGGACTCAAAAATTTCTGTCTTGGATTTCCTGGACAGAGTCTGTGCATCTTTGTGCCATATGTGCCACAAGCCTACTATACACAGAACACACCAGAACTACTCCCCAGGTGACTTGTGCCTATAAATGGGACTCATTCACTGTGAGTACCTGTATCACTGGTACCGTGCACACAGAGGGGATTCAAGGTTTGCAGGAAACCTTAAAACTGCCGTGCACATGCTCTACTTCTGACCTGCATGTATACCTGAGAATGCTCTAGTTGATCTGTGGAATGTTCATAGGTGGAAAAAAAAGCAGGAAAAAAAGTCTGAAACACTTCAGGTCCCGTCTGGAACAAATTCCCAGGAGAGACAGAGGAACAGTGAAGAAACTCAGATTTATGGTAGCTCTACCAAGATGCAGAAGTGGCCTTAGGCATAAGCCATGTCAGTATTTACCTGGGGCAGCAGATTAATGTGGACAAGTTAAAAATAAAGAAATCATCCAGTTTATCAGGGCCACACCAGCCTCCCCACCTCCCTTGCCTTCCAGCACCATTCTCTTATCATGCTTGTGCAAGTAAAACTAAGTAATCAGTTGCAGAGTAGTGGATAGGTAACAGAGGCTCGAGCTCTGACTTTGTTTTTCACCAGTTCTGAGCTGGAAGACAGCAAAGGCTGTAAAGGTAACCAGCCCCCAGAGTGGAGGAAAACAGCAGGGGAGAGCTGGAAACGACCTCTATAGTCTTGCTTTACTCTCTTCTTTCCCATCACCCCTGTTGAGACAGTAGCAAATGGATGTGGACTGCCTTGTTGGGCACAGAAAGCAGAACCATGACTTTTCACCACTACAACAAGGAAATTAGCTTGGGTTCGGTATCCTGGATCACTCAAGGAGAATGGTACCTGACCAACCACTCCCAAATACTTTTAAAATTATTTTTTCTGCGTCAAACTTTTGCCTATATTATGGGGAACTCATGAATTAGACAAGCTTAAAGCATTATTTTATGGTCAGTTTGCTGATTTTGCTCCAAAGTGGACTAGGAGCTCTGATATGATCAGCTTGACTGGTTATGGGAGCAGTAATCTTCAGCCAAGAGACAATAATAAACAGAAGTGTGTAAATATTCTGAAAGTAGAGAAATAGTTTATACAATGATATGGGCTGAGTTATCCTAGTCCTGAGCATGTCAGCCTTAGTTGTAAATATTTGGCACTTAAAAAAATAATAATTATTAATGAAGCAGAAACCAAATACAGGTGAGAGAGCACTTTATGAACATACTCCTCTGAGCTGTTTAGCAGTTTCCACAGATGCTCAGGCTTCTGCATGATCCTTACTGATCCTTACTGCATACGAATATATTGTGCTAGTGTGTTGGCTACCAAGTTGCAAAAGAAGATCAAGATAACATAGAAATGATCATCATCCATAGCAACAGTTGAAAATTTTAGGAAAAAGGTAATATCAAAATGAAGAAAACTGGATTAATCTCTTAATACCCTGAAAATAAGCAAACAGACCGAGGGAGTAAATTTAGCCTGTCTCTTTGCTACTACTGGTATAATCCCTTGATCATACCAGTATAAAGATGCTCTTAGGTAAAAGAATTTAATTGTCCTTTCTTGTGGCGAATCCATCATGGAATACTCCTCTGAACAGCTATCACATGAGCTTTTATCCATCCACATTCAATGACAGAGTCACCAATGACTTGCTGATAGTTCACCAATGCAGACAATTATTTATTCAGCAAATGTAGTATTTGATCTGTTCATTCCAATATGGGTGACACACCCCTGTCTTCCTCTGTACACAGCAACGCCCTGACCACATTTTCCCAGTAGTTCTGCCTTATAGCCTGTTATGCCAATCCACTGCTAATACCAGAGTCCAAATAATCAGATTAGAAACATCTCTGATGTCTAGTTTCCTTTATGCCATTTTCTTCCTTTTGATGCTGCTCCATTTCTGTTCAGAACAGTAACAGGCCATGAGACACGATATCGTCTTTGATCATTTCAGCAGGTAGTGAATTGCTTGGGATTTTTTTAGCACCTCTCTGGATAATTCCTTGCAGTGTCTTTTCATTTGTGATAAGTGTTTCAATTATATGATTTATATATGTAAGACCAAGGACTCTGATTTCTGCAGTAATTAAAAATATTTTTTTTACTTTAACAGGTATACATCACCTCCAGGGAACATTTCACCATGTTTTAGGGTAACATATTTACCACAGAAGCTGACTGTGCAAATACAGGATGTTAGACTCAGAAGACTTACGAAGGAACTGAGACAAACCAGGACAAAACCTCAGTTTCAGTATGAGTCAACTAAATGTCAAGACAGTCTCCATAACATTTGGGTATCTGATTTCCCTTCTGGTGTAGAGATATTTTTAGACTGATGTGTCAAATTAGTGCTTTAAGTGAGTTATATTCTGTATGAGAACCACATGAATCATTATAAATCCATTTAAATGTTAAAAATTTGGAGTAAAAGGGCAAAACTACAGGTAAAACCAGTGGGACAGAATTTCACCTTTTATTTTCATAAAAATTATAAGAAGAGCAAGGACGTTAATAAAAACCAAAAAACTAAAAAATGACGACGACAGCAACAAACCAAATGCAAACAAAACCAAACAAAGCAAAAACCCAAAAATTAAACACCAAACCCCCCCAAAACCAACTTTGGCAAAGAGTTCCTTTGGACCTACTTGCACACAACTGTGCGGTACAATTGAGTCCTGATGAGAAAGTGAGCTGTGACACACTTTGCTTTTTGCACCTACAGGCAAAGTCATGGTCAGATCTGATGGAAATCAGCATGGCTCTGTTGACTTCAAAGGAATTATTTCAATATTATTAAAGAAAACCCCCTCACATTTGTAACCTAGTAAGAACTTTAATCCATGTTTACAAGGAATTCCAGAACACTACCTTTACAGTGCTCAGCTGTAGCAGCAATGTACAAGTCAGGTACAACAGTATGAACTTGTTTGTTTTCTGAATATAGGTTCATTTATAAAAACAAAATGGATCTTATGTAATTTACATCTCAGTTCTGATGTTATGATTTAATTCGATGATATTAAATGCAAGTGTTAAACATCCTGAAGTCAACTCCACTGCTCCACTTGGAACATTCATTATGATTAAATAAAACAATAATTACCTAAAACTTTAGCTTGCAAAAGCCCAGTTTCTGCAAAATGATGAAAAGGGTATTTGAACAGAAGGAGCCAATTCAAATAAGAGAACTGTGGATTTGAAACACTAACTGTGCATGACCCAAATTTTCTGCATATTTAATACCACTCATGATTAGACGTCAAAAGTATTACTTCAACCCAACCTGGTAAGAAACATGTAAATAACAAGGTTCAGAGTCTTCTCCTGACTTACTGTTACTCACCAGATATCTCCTCTAGGCACTGTTTGGCAGTCTTACTAAACGACAAATCCATTTTAGTAGGACTGGTGCAGGAGTCGGGAGGTGGTAAAGAGGTACTGTCATTTTCTGAGAGAGTTCTGAAATCAAGCAAGAAGATTGACTATTATTATCTATTCATGTATTAATGAAAAAAAATGTTACTTGCAGCTCCATCTACAAACATCACTAAAGGATGCAAAAAACATTTTTGTCACATTCTTACTGTGCTAGTTTTACTGGAGCTACACAGATTTACAGGCAACCAGGAACTCTCTCTCTTCAGAACAACTCATAGTTAATGCTGAGAAATTTGGAACCATTTTGTTTCCCCACTTTTTTTCTTCTAGAGGTGTCAATCAAATCGAGGCAGAATCCATTTAAATTGGTTAAGTCACATCCCTGCACATATATAAGGAAAATGAAAACTTGTAATTGATGAAATATTAAGTATGAAAGGCCATGTGGGAAAAATCATATGCAAGTCTGGAATGGAAATATGGCCCAGATATTTAAATCTATGTGCAGCTTCTTTTGATAGTGCCTCTTATATAACCACAGAAATGGGATAACACAAGTTTTTCCATTAACTTGCTAACAAATAGTTCACATTTTTTTGAATACAGTTATTGTCTGTTACATAAAGGTAAATAGCAAGAAATTCCTGAACACATGGATTATTATATAGAATGCATCACACACTTACTGTCTCTTCTTAAACAACAGCTGTAGCATCTCATTTACAATGGAACTGTTGAACTATGATGTCATTAAATGGAAACATGTACCACATACAGTAAAAGAACACAACTAAAGATATACTAGCCACTTTTTGAAATAAAATGGAAAAATATCTTCACTTAGAGCTTAAGTTCTTCCAGCTTTCCTGACATGAATAACTCAGTCAGTCTTCTGATTTATTAAAGGACTAGTGAAATATTTACATCCTAATTTTAAGATGTGACATTTATAGCTCAATTCCCAAAATTCACCATAAAGTGCTTCCAATGACCAATTAAACTGAAAACAGAAACATTCAACTGCATGATGAATATGTATTTTATAAATAAAACTCATAAAAACAGTGACTTATCTCTCACAATGATTTTATGGTAACTTATTTTGTGAAATAACTTTCCAGTTAATATTTTCTTTAAAGTTACTTACTGAATGGATTTGTTCAGTAATACATGAAAGTAACTGAGGGAATAGATATCTACATGTACAGCAGCATGTACTGACATGGTGGAATCCATTGATTAGAATCATTCAACTCAGAAATAGAAATGTACATTGTGCCTGATCTGACGCACTGTCTTTGTTATCAGTTTCTGTACTTTCGGACGCTGAAAACAGACAACTGTTCTACGAAAAAGTATTTTTGGTTGTTTTCTGTCACATGCTACGGGAAATTACAAGTTCAGCACATGTTGCAAGGTTAACTATGTTCTGCCAACCTTGAATGTAATTTTACATTTGATGCTTGAGAAGACAATGTCTTAAGTAACAAAAAGCTCACTCTATCCCTCAGCATTGAACACACTGTGAAATTCCACAATTCTGCCTGCTTTCCCATAGGGCTTTAAATCATCAAAATGAATGAGGGACATGTCTACTTTCACTGAAAGCCACTTTGAGAAGCCATGAATGCTCATGAGTACTCACGTCTGGGTTTAGTGCTGAGACTGCTGACTTTGGGCAAGCCATCAGCCCAAACACACATCTCAAAAAGGGCTCTTATAGTAATGGTAAAGGTAATTGAAGTGGTCTGCACTCTTTTTGATAAAGCCAAATCACAGAGCTTCTGGGGCTGCAGCCAGACTGAGGTTGGAGTTTGTTAGGAGGAACACTGGAAAAGAGTAGGTTGTTTTTGGCCTTGTAGGAAGACCATCCAGCTACAAGGGTGCAGTTCAAGTATTCCTAACATTCTCCACAATATATATGGTATTTGTGTCAGTCTGTCTCTGGTTAGAAACAAAGAGGGATCCTTCTTGCCTTTTCTCCTTATGGCCCTATGGCATTGCATTCCTGACTGTACAACCATTCAATAATCAGCCACTGCATCAAACTGGAAGGGTGTAGCTACCTTCCAAGAGACAACAGAAAGTATCCATTCCTGTTTATTTGGACACCCATCATCAGAAAACGATTAAGTGGTCTGGACCCTCATTGGTTACCAATACCCAGCACTTGCACTAATTCTTCATCTAGTGAATGAGACTGGGTAAAACAGAACTTAAATCATAGAATCATAATCATAGACTCATTAAGATCATCAAGTCTTACTTTTGACATAAATAACACCGTGCCCACTAAACCAGATTGCAAAGTGCCATGTCCAGCCATTTTTTGAACAATTGCAGGTATGATGACTCCACACTTCCCTGGGGAGATTCTTTTAATGCTTAGCCACTCTTTTAGTGAAGAAATGGTCTAGATTGCCCACTGGCTGTAACTATTGCCTGTAACATCGATACAGATGTTCCAAATGTAATATAACTCATTATTGACTGTATGGGAACACAGATGCTTATGTTAGGGGGACTGGCTCTCTCCCCCAGAGTACAAACAAGTAATGAGTGACTTACAGCAATTAAGCAACGTTCAGCAATAAGAAAAAAATCCAGTTTGTGGGACTTAAGACGGAATTGGAACCTAAACCTTAGTGTAAAAATACTGAATAGCAAAGACCATGTAACAATAATAATTTAAAAATGTTTCATTTAATTTGTATTAAAAAAATGCCACGGAAACACAACTCAAATCTTAACATGATGACATGTTCTTAAATCTATAGGCAGCCTGAAGTAATAGATCTAAGTGTACATTCTGCTTTTATCTCACTTGAAACTTAAAAATTTGAATGCAATATAAATGTGATTTGTGATCAAAATAAATGACCAAAAAGCTGCTATAATGAATTCATTCAGCATTATTCTCTTTAATTTGCTAAAAGAAATTATTTATTCTAATTGTCTGAGGCAATAGCAGAAGTCCCATGGAGGACTATGGATTTTGCAGCAGTCTAAGTTCTGCTTACTTGAGAAAACTGGGTATTAACTGTGGAAGAGATGGACTGAAAAGCACCATCCTTTGGGCAGCTGTGATGGAGATACCCCAAGGAGGAAGCAGGGAAAAGGTCTCTCATCAATAGCTCTTTTTTCACCGGGTCTCCACAAAGTTGCCAGCTGTCACTTGCAACCCTGCCTTTTGGTGCATGATGGCCATGCCCTGCTTTTTTCTGGAGTTGAGCTTAGCCTGGGGTCAATCTTTGATGGGCTGAGAATAGTCTAGGGTCTAGGGGCGAAGGACTTCCAAGCAAAATCAGGTAAGATTTTGGGGTTCTTGGGGAACCAGGAGGCCTGGGTATACACTGGGTATCCAAAACTTCAAGCTGCTTTGTTGTAGACCTGTCATAGGTTGTGATACATTGGACCAAGAATGTAAATGCCTATTTGTTTAGATAAACCATTCTAATTTTTTTTAAAAAGGGAAAGTGAAATTGTAAGATTTGTCTTCTGCTATACTTCTGACTTTAACTTCTTTCTGTGGGACATATTCGTGCTTGGAATGACTCAAGTAATCTCTGCAGGACTGCAGCACAGATTAAGCTCAAACCAAGCAAGCAGCAAATTAAATTGTCTTCTCATTAAGCTTACACATTGGCCTCCATCCTCTACCCATTCATAGTCCACTGCTTTAAAAACAATTAAATTCTTGCAACTCTCTTGATATCAAGGAAAGGGAAAAGAATTTCAGTTTAGTCAAAGCCAGACCACTGATATTTCTTCCATTGCTGTGCATCTGTAGTGCGAGTTAATTTAGGCAACCTTCATGAAAAAAGGGCAGTCAGTTTTCTATTTTTAATCATGACAATCAGAGAATATATTTATTCTGAACCCACTGAGTTACATGCTACCTATTTGTAAGAGCACCAAACTCACTTAAGAGGACGAATCCTGCTTTCAATCACACCTGCACTAGTTCATTCAGTTTGATTAAAAAAAGCCTATACAGAGGTAATTAAGAACAGAATTTGGAACACTACTTAATAAGTGGTCTTTAACACAGTCAGTCATTTCCTGCCACTAATGAAATAACCAGCCTTAGATAAACAGAGATAACATCAAAGATTTGTTTGCTTTTTAGTTGACATTCCAAAAGATGTCAGATGAATATTCTGACATTTTTCCAATAGCTCTCTGAGATGCAGCTGTCTTGAATGTGTATCACAGTCAGTGTAACAGACTGGCAGGACCACATCTGGAATACGAGCAGTTGGATCACCCATGTTCAAGACATGTGATTTAAATTGGGAACAGATGCAAGGGGAAGAAGAAGAAGATGCTCACGGGGAAGAAGAAACCCTTCTGAAAAGAAAAAAAGCTGATTTGGCTTAGTCTTGCAATAGAGAAGGAAGGGAATGGGATTGCTCCCTCACATATTTAAAAAGAGCAATGAAAAAGGGAAAAAACCTTTTTAAAATAAAGGACAGTATTAACAGTAATAGATGAATGAAATCTCATCATGTGGGATGTAAACAATTTCTAAAAATTATATGAGTAAGTTTTTGCAGGAACCTTCCCACTACAGTAGTGGGGATTAAAGTAAAACGCTATTGGTTTATGAAAGGGTTAATATGGCTGCCAGTTACAGAAGCCTGAACAGAATATTCAGTTAGGTCCTTTATCCTGCATTTCATGGATTATTTAGTCAAAGGAATAAGGTCACATTTTCTGTATAGCAATTTAAAAGCATTACTTCAGATCATAAGTAGCAAACAGCTGAATTATCAAACTACTGTTTTAACTCAGTATTAATCACGTATGTGTTTATAACGATTTCTTCACTTACTATCCTTCCTCCCATCCCTTAAGCCAACATTTCTACACTGGAAACTTTTCTTGCGCAATAACTGTTAAATCAAGCATGGAAAAGTGGAAGGATTTTTTTAAACACCAGGTTACTGCTACAAGTAAAACTGGTGAGTGTCAATGTTTAGCACTACCTACAACTGCAAAATTTTGGTGGTGACTGTGTCTTTATTTTCACAGCAGTAATGTAAATAATGGCAATCAATAAAGCACTGCAGGATGACTTGAAATCCTTGCATTGTTAAAGAAAGAGTTGCAGTATGTTTAGCAGCACAATCTCTTACTAATAAATACAACTAACTGATAGCATGTTTTTTACTGAAAACTTAGTTTCAGCTCCACAGTCGGTGACCAGTAGTAGTTTCTAGTCATTGAAACTGGACTTAAATATGGTTTCAACAAACCTTTCAGATGCTATGTTTACAGGATCCTTGAAAAGTAGTTCAATTTTTTGCCTGAGACAGTATTAAAAACATTCTGAACAGGCAGCTGGAATTGAATTTCACTGTGCTTCCAGAGGTACAATCAGATTATATGTCCCTTCCCATTTGTCACTGCTCTTCACTTCCCATGCACTCTTGAAGATATGGCCTAGTAATAGAATTGTTTTAATCACCATATAGTAAAGAAGTGGGGAAGAAAGTTTAATTATGTGTTTATTTATCACACTTTGCCTGCCTCTGTCTAGTGAACACTTCAATCCTCACAGAATTGTAAAATAATTTAGGTCAGAAAGATGTTCTAGATGCCATCTGGTCCAATGACAGAGCCTTTCTCGGCTGGGTCTTGAACATGCCCAAGGACAGAGATTCTACAACCTTGCTGGGCAGTCTGCATCAGCATTTCACCACCCTCAAGGTAAAAACAATTTTTCTGACTTTCAGTCAGCATCTCCCCTGCTGCAACTTGCATCTGTTATCTTTTATCCTTTTGCTTTGAATTTCAGAGAAGAGTTTAGCACCATCTTCTTTACACCAACCTAAACTGGCAGCTGAAGTTACCAGTTTTTCACCTCTTCAAGGACAGAAGGAGTGCTAAGCTGGTGTTTGTAGCCCAGCATTGGCACTGAAAGAGTAACTCTGCAAAGTCCCAATTCAGACAGTGCTGAAGCATTGGAACAGGCTCCCCAGGGAAATGGTCACAGGCCCAAGTCTGACAGAGCTCAAGAAGCATTTGAACAATACTCTCAGGCACATGGTATGACTCTTGGGGATGGTCCTGTGCAGAGTTTTCACCATAGACTAGTAAGTACTAAACTTCTGTGTTACTCTTCTCCATCTGAAATTTAAGCATCACTAAGAAGACAGCTAAATTCTATCGCCAATTTCAATACAAGTCTAAGGGACTCTGGCAGATTTCCAGAGTCCAATTTCCATCTTCCTCCAATTCTCTTTATATAGAAGAATGTGTAATTTCAAGTTGTGTCTGGTGTACTTTAAAGAGTTATATAGTCTCTTACACATTCCTTTTAGCTTTCCTGTTGTATCTTTCTTATCAAGCTTCCTGGCAACTAAATTACATCTACTTCAGTCTTGTATCAGTTGGACCCTGCAGTCAGCTTCAGAGGGGACACATAAGGGTCTGTAAATAATATATTCACAACCACATTAGAAAATAAATAATCCGTTTTTGAGAAGGATGGAAGAATTTAATTATACCCATTTAGATTATCTCAAATGCAAATCTGACTGTTGCTGCTGATCTTTGAAGAGAAGCAATAATTCCAAATGAATATCCTTGCCATAGTATTTAAGAGAAACAAAAATAAAATGTGATATCCGACAGGACAAACCACCAAGACTGCAAAGCTGAATAGTGCATATTACATTTGAGAACCTTCCAGTGAAATGGTATTTTCCATCTACTGTCCATTAATAAAAATATACAACTCCCAGAAAACACGAGTATTGGTAACTGTTTTAGGATTGCATTCTCTCTTTAAGCAAAATACATACGGGTCTCAAACTCTCTGGAATATTTCGGTTTAGTCACAAATCTACAGTAATATCCTCTTGGATAGCAAACAAACTTTCCAAAACATATCCTGTCTGCAGGTATCAGCAACAAACCAGAAAAAGCACTAGCTTACTTATCCCTGTCTAACAGTCTAAACTGATCGTAGCAGTATATTACAAGATTCTGCAGGATTATGGAAAAAAAGCATGGTATTTTTACTAAATTTTATTGAAACTTTTTAGAATACAATGCTTCAATACAAACTCAAAGAACCTAGGAACTCCTTCTAGCCAGAAAAAAAAACCC
This sequence comes from Campylorhamphus procurvoides, assembly GCA_013396655.1. Classification (NCBI taxonomy): domain Eukaryota; kingdom Metazoa; phylum Chordata; class Aves; order Passeriformes; family Dendrocolaptidae; genus Campylorhamphus; species Campylorhamphus procurvoides. Next base: position 2,182,397 of record WBMV01000702.1, on the reverse strand, counting down.
CAAAACCAAAAAAAACCCTGTCAGTCTGAATGGTAACTCTTGTATATCAACTCATATAAAGCTGTTAACAAGCACACCTAAAAATTCTGTGTATGAATTGTGGTGACTGCTCAGGAAACAATTACGTTTAAGAACAAGAAAATGCAGCTACAGTACCCCAGTTCATGTTCCTTCCCCTTACCATAAATCCACAAAAATAAATATGCTGACTTTGGAAATTTGGACATTTTGTTCTTGGTTATATTTGTATCCTTCTATGAAATCATTGTGTGGTATTACAAAGCCCTTGAGATTTCTAAGAAATGTAGTTACTGTGTATTTTTTAGTCAGATTCTGCTCTCAGTTACAGAGATACATATTGAAGTAGCCTCATCAAAGTCAGTCTATTACTCTGGGTTTATGGCATTCTGAGATCAGACCTTGGCTCTGAAAATTTTATTTTCATGTGAGATTTAACTTCAAATACAGTCGCCTTTGCTGTTTGTTTGAAGCAAACAGACAATTATTAATACCAAATTTTACTGGAAGATGCATGCTTCTATCACCCTTTAAAATTCAAAATACATTTTGCTCAAGATGAAGCTAAAAAGAATATCTCTATCATGCAATGAAATGGTATCAATATGCAGTAAAATTGCCATACATCTGAAGGCAAAGCTTAGCTGCTTTTTATATCTTCTTATATATGCACCCTAACACATACATAGGCTGTCTGATGTACAACACTATAAAGTTTATGCATCACTGAGGTTATGTCAGATAGTTATAAAGACACATACGTATTAAGCACATCCAGTGACAGATCTAATTGAAACTCAAGAGGCTATCCACTGCATATTAGAATATATCCTATATTGAGCCTTTTCTCCCTCCCATATAATTTTCTGAACTTATCACTCATCCAGATTGGTTTTGAAGCTATATTTAGTTGTGTGTAATGATATATATACTCCCTCAGAGACTACTTCATCACCTCTTTAATCTTTAGCCAAGATTATCTGGAGTACTACTCAGTAACCAAAACTGCCAGTGTATTTTGCTTAATAATGTATTTCTCATTTCATCAGATGTTAAATTTACATACAACTGTAGCTAAAGCCCTCCAACAGTTGACATCTGAAATGATTACTCAAACCAGCCTGTCAATCTTTCTACCCTTACTCTGTCTTCTAAGCTATACAACACTGAAGTTTCTAAGCTTCTATTCAGTCACTCTATCATACAGCAAAATTAATTCAAAGGTTGATACTTGAACATATAACTGTTCATTCTTCTCTTCCAGAGCCTTGGCCATCTGAAGAGTTACTATCACCTGTAAAAATTAACTGCCTTCATGGAGTTAATCCGCACCTCATCCATGTATAAAACTAAAAAGCAAAAGGACCTGCAAATAGCCATCTTCTCTGTCTACCCAAAGTGTTGAAATATTTTTGAATACTTTTAAAAGTTTGTGTATGGCTTTTCGTCAAATGTCCTACCATTACTGCTATATATTCTGAAAATGACAGCAGTTTATTTTTGGATCTTTTAAGAGAACACTGAATTTTAAGCAAATAGTACTGAGTATCAGCAAATAAATGTTGAGGTTCTTAGAATGCAAACAAGAATATTCGCACTAAAAATCCAGACTCAGCCGTGACCTTTCAGAAGCAGTACAGACAATGTACCTTATGATTTGTATTTCTAATCAAAACACACTGAATTTTAAATGGCAAATATTTGCAGTGGATTGCTTTTGTACAAGGTAGAGACTCAGAGTTCTTGGAAGAAATTGTTCATACAGTAGCATTAATTAAAAAATGATATTAGGATAACATTGGCATGATGCTCTGACAGAAACTGGGAGATAAGAACCATAACAGCATGATCCACCATTACTCTATGCATTTTAACTCTCTTTTCTAAATGGTAGCACAAAATCTATTTTCCTCCATGGCCTTACCTATAAATGAATGGAGCTACTGTGGCAGTGTTGGGGTGGCTGTATTGCTGTTGCTGAGGAAGCTGGACAACACCATTTCCTGTGCCTTGGCCACTGCTTGCAGCCATCGAGGCTGACAGAGTTGCAGAGGATCCTGGAGTGAGTGCTGAACTTGGTTCTTTCCCTTCAGAAGAAGCAAGCCCAGAGGAAGGAGAAGCCTTCTCGATAAGCTGAGATTTTGGTGTTGATTGGGACTGGTTTCCTTTTGTAGTCCTCAGTTTTTCAACCTCCTTACTTCCTGTGCATGCAGAAGAAGCACTCTGTTTTGCTGTTGGCACTTTTGATCCAGGTTTTGGGATCCCACTAGAAGATGACATTAAACTTTCCTTCTTGGCTGCTGTCGTCTTGCTTCCCTTTGGGATTAAGCTTGCAATTTTTGAGCTCTTCTTTGCTGATGTTTCAGTGATCTGATCTTTCTCTTCCTTGACTGCTTTCTCAGTGCAAACTTTGTTTTTGTCCCTGTTCTTTTCCTCTTTGTCCTTTGGCTGTAGCAAAGACTTTTTATTGCTGAGGTTTTTGCTGCCAGCTTTTGGAGGGGTTAACTTCGGTGATACTTTAGGACTGCTACTCGTGGAGCCGCCACTGTTCACCCCACCAATTAAGACATCCATTTCACCACACTCTGAAAAGGTATCATCCTCTCTCCCACTGTCACTGGGTCCCGAGCTCAGCGACAAAGGAGGTCTTAGAGCAGTCCTAGCATTAACCAGCTTAAATTTTTCCAGCATAGATTTTTGTCCAGATGAAGGGGGTTTCACACCTTCAGAAGGCGGTGGTTTGAGCCTGTCTGAAGTTGGAGTAGGGGAGGTTGCGGGACTAGGCTGCTTCACAGATAGCATGGTAGAGGTCGCGCTGTGTTTGACATTCATGGATTTGCTGCGCCAAGGCTTGCTGGCACTTGGAGAGGGTATGGCAGAGACCTGCTGCTGCCCAGTGCTGGTGGGATGCTGCACATTTCCATTCATGCCTGCAGATGGGTGAGGGCCTTTTGGTGAATCTGCTTAAAAAACAGAAAAAAACCAGTATAGTTACTCTCCCACCTCCTGCTTGAAGGTGATACCATACTCCTCTGGCATTTAAAACACACATGTGATCTATAATAAACAGTTTATATGTGCATGGAACATGGAGGATGCTAATAGAAAGCGCCTTTCTTTCCTCCCATCATCATGGCATTGTTCAATACTTCCATGAGCTCAAGAAAGCCTCAGAAACACCTTCCTTACAACCAATTCATTATGCAAATCAAGTCTTCAAGACATGGAAGAAAAAAGAGTACTACAATTCTGGTAGAAAAACTACACCAGACTAAGATGAGTTTGATGTTTAGTGAAAGAAAAACACATGCTAGAAAGCCAAAGTTTTGGGCAGGAAGAGGAGGACTGAGAAATATTGAAATTAAATGAATAAAATTAATATACATGAAAGCAAACAAGTAAGGTGACTATACTTTTTTTTTAAGTACAGTTAACAATATTTGAATGGGTGACAAAGATAATTAAGGGACTGGAGCATCATTCTGACAAGGATAGGCTGGGAGACTTGGGCCAGTTCAACCTCTAGAAGAGATGTCTGAGAGGGGACCTCATCAATGTATACAAGTATCTGAAGGGAGGGTATTAAGTCAGGCTCTTCTCAGTGGTGCCAAGCAATAAGACAAGAGGTAAAGGGAAGAAACTGACACACAAGTTCCTTGAATATGAGCAGAACTTATTTACTGTGCAGGTGAGCACACAGTGGGACAGATTGCCCAGGCAGGTTGTGGAGTCTCCCTCACTGGAGATATTCAAGAACCATCTGGACACAGTCCTGTGCAATGCTTTCTGGGATGAGCCTGCTTGAGCAGGGATGTTGGGCCAGATGACCCACTGTGGGCCCTTCCAACCTCACTCATTCTGTGATTCTGTAAATGAGCTCACTCTACCTTCACAGGAAGTTTCAAGCAGTTCTGAGTCCTGTTCTAGGCAAGAAAACATCAACTGGTAAGGGTTGCTTCAAAGTTTTTTTTTGGTGACAGGTGAGGTTATAGCGCATTCTTCAGGCTCCAAGTTGCACTGTTGGGCACCTTTGGTGGGCAGCTGCAGAGCTGATCCTTCTCTTGGGACCAAGGCAGGAATTGTGGCTGGGCCCCTGCTATTGTCTGGTGAGCCTCAGATGCTGGAAGTGAGCCTAGAGCCAACCACAGCTGTTGGAAATTACTGCAGCCTTCAGGCTTCCTTAATTTATACCAGGAATCAGCCCCTATGGCTGATAGCCCAGAACGTGGTGTGCACAAGGACCTTCTTGCACACATCTTGTCTTGCACTAAGCTTGTTCTAAGTACACAGAAGAATTGGGGTCTTAAGCTATATCAATAGCTTTTTGCAGAACAATTCACTATAAGAATATGCAAAGCTAATGCAGAATACATGTAACAATCTGTGAACATTGGGATGCCACTACATCCTGTTGTAGTAGTTATGTCGCATTTGTATGGCTTCAGGCTAGGAGTTTTACTACAATAAACAGGGGGAAAAAAGAAAAAAGAAAGCCTTCTGATTAAAAAGAACCCATTCCTTGCCTTATTTCTGGCTGTATAATATTAAAGTCATTGGGGGGAAAAACGTAAAAATAAGAGTATTTACTGTTTCATCAACAGCTTGTTCTGCCGTCTATATAGCAAAAAATCACAGGTTCCTGGAACCACTGGTATTTGTTTGATCCCTACATCATAAAACCTAAACAGCAACAAAAAATTACAGAGAACTTTAACGTGCTTTTAATCTTCAATTTAAAGTGTATCCTTAATATTTCTGCAAGCAATGTGGACTGCACGCTCTCAAGAAGTATTGGCAACCTGTCTGTGTGTTTAAAGATATGGAATTAAAAGATCTTTTTTCCCCCCAGCACGAACTGCTTTCTGCTTGTTCAGTTGGGCTTGGCTTTAGCTGTTCATTGCATGAAACCTGTCCCCACCTTGTGGTGATTTTGAGACAGAGTGAACCCAGGCTAGGAAAAGGATTTCTTATTTCTATAAATAAAATTTCACAAAAAGACAGTTGTCTGTTTCGGGTTTAACTCCCTTATTGCTGAAATGCATAGTTAGCTCCTGCTGAAGACAGTTTTGCATCCTGCTCGAGAACTCAGTGCTTCGGAGCTCAGCCCAGACTCTGCTGTAAAAGCACAACAGCAACCACCCTGGGTGTTCAGTGCAAAAAGAGAAATTTTTACCAGAACCCAGAAAGACAATGACAATGGAATAGACATTTTCAAATCCACTTTTCATAGGCTGTTGCACAAATAAAGGGCATGTGAAGAGCTGAACTTGGTCCCCGTATATAATTAATGTCCTTTGTCTTCTCATCTCTGACCTTTGCTGAGTTCTGTGCTACTGGAGATGACCTCTGTGACAACAGCTCCCCTACTGTAGCAAAATTAGGTATTGTAATCTAAGCATTCTGTAATAGATGTCCATATTATCCACTTTTACTCACTCCCAATAAAAATGGAAAGTGCTGCAAGGGATTGCTATAAGGATGTTTGGAGGAATGTGAGGTCTGCCTGGTGAGATTAAAAGAATTCAGCTTGTTCAACTCTCCCTTCCTAGTTGTGTGAGAAAGTAGCTACCCCTTATCAGCACAAGAGGAGGATACCACCAGGGACAACTGGAAAAATACTGGCATCAGAAGAAACATACACAAATTGGCTATAGATGTAATACTGGCCACGGATGAACAACTTGCATCATTAGACAACAGAGTTTCAGGGCAGAGTTTCTCAGAGTTGGTACGGGCAAAATCATCCAATACTGTTAACTGACTTTGGAGAAGACACAAACACCATTTTATATTATTAAATTATATTGAAAAGCTGGTAATTAAACTCCATAACATAGAAACCCTTATCAGTGTTCAGACACAGTTTCTAAGATCTAAAAGGTAAAGGTTGGTTTTTGAAATGTGACTTGAATTAGGACATTATTTCTTTGCTGTACTGAAAATGGCCTGGGTATACACCTTGTTAGCAATCTGAATAAATACTTTGTTCAAATAATTCAATTTTCCTAGTTTTATTTTCATCTTTTCATTATTAAGTTTGAAGCAGATAGACCTGACATATCTGGAAAACAGATGTGTTCTTTGAAATTGATGTGTAAGTTGCAAAGTACAGCCAAAAAAAAGAATGTCACTACAGCTCCACAAACAAGTTTCAGGTAATGGCTTGCTTGATGTTTTGATGCATTTCGTATTTCTGACTTAAAAAGAGTTACCCACCGTTAGTCATGTCACAGCAATGGATTGGGTCTGTTGCTGAAAACTAGGCTGTGCCCAGTAAAGATCAAACTTGCATTTGCTCAGGGGCACTAGGTTTCTTATTGTGTTGAACCACTTGCTAGGCAACATTCAAAGAAGATAATATTAATGACAGACTACATAATGAAATAAGACATAAAAGGCTAATTAATATCCCAACTTATTTTGGATCACCTTCAGGTCTCCTTTAACTCTGTGACTACATATCCATTTCTGACGTGACTGAGTTGTAAACCATGTTGTTCAGGAATGAACTGCAAGTACTACATATAGGTGGGTTAAAAACCCAAAAAAACCCCAAACCACCAAGCTTAATGCTGTACATATTTTCAGAGGTCTACTTATAATACAGGAAGGTGTAAAACAGAGAAAAATGTAACAACAGTGAAGAGCTTTGGAAGTCCCAGCCTCTAATGGCTATTTACTTTGCACAAGTCATCTCTTTTTCTGCTTCAATTTATGCAACATTAATGCAGAATTACAAGCTATTTACTATAAGATCTATGTCTCAGAAATTAGAATATAGACTGTGTCTCTATTCAGCAGAAGCTGTTAAAGTTATCTGGCTCCAAACATCTGCATCAGAAGCAAATTTGAAATATAAGGTCTAATATGTGTGCTCCACTGTAAGAAAAAATAAGTTTATCAACATATGGTGTCACTGTTTTTATTTTAAAAGCTTTTTAATATTATTACTATTGTGAAGGTTGAATTTTGTTTCTAAACAAATTATTCAAATATCTCAGGTTACAGAACATCCCCAAACACTTTAAAAAAAAAATCTCAAAAGACTACCTAGAAATTTTATTGTATTATTCAAAAATTAGTCACTATAATAACACAATTTAAAATATAGCGTGGTTCAATTGTTTTTCTCTTTAGTGAAAGTAGCAGCATGGTGTACTCAAATACAGGTTCTCATGTCCTTTTAGGATACTATAAAAAAATATCACTTTGCTCTCCTTGTACTCACAGCAGTCAATTTCCTTAAAAAATTCTGGTTTATACCCTAAAAAAAACTTGTACTTGGCTTTGATTATCATGTAAAATAAATGTATTTCTATCCATTCAGCCGTTTTGATAGGGAAAAGAAAAAGAGTAAATGGGAACATCTCAAGTATAGTGCTCCTTAGTTATGCAGCATTACATCTTCTATATGCTGTAAAATTAATAAAATTATTATAGACAAAAAAGCCACCCCTTATCCTCTTGCAACTGGTGACTTCAATAAAAATATCATCAAGGTTCTCATTCTCTGCTGCAACGAAATAGGAAAGTAAAGAAATCCATCATGCAAAAAGCCACATAAATGTGCAATGCAATGCAAACCTTAGCAGTCAAAAGACAGTTTCCAAGTAATGAGCTAAGAATATTAATATCTACAAGCAAGTCTCACCTTGAATCATCTCACTCTCACATATTTCAGTAGCAAACATGTCAACATTATGAAGAAATTTTAAACCTAAACTGCAGTACATACCTTCACTCAAGCAGCCACATCTACATCAATTCACTATTGTATTGGTGAACTACACAGTGTCTGCTCAGTTTTCACTCTGATCTCTTTCTAGTTTTAGCCTGGATGCCTTGATATAAACAAGTCCTTGGTAAAATAAAACTCACTATAGAACCATCTGAAACATTCAACCCTGATAGTAAAAATAAAGAAATAACTATTGAAAGGATGGTTTTATACCTTCAGATACAGCTAGGGGCAAAGTGTGTTCATCAGAATTTTGTAAAAAAAAAATCTGGATAGCTGCCTGTTGCTTGGATGAAGAACATTCACTGCATACTTGTTCCTCCCACAGACCCCAAGGATGCAAACTGGTACTATGTATATTGTATCATTTTCAACTGTACTCTAACCCAGAGATATGAATAAAATGCTGTTCATTACACAAAGGGAGAAAGAAGGGGAGGAAGGGGATGGATTAGTTACACAACTCTGAAAGCTGAATTTCTACACTATTCTTTCTGAGATAAAGCCTGAAGAGGCATATTTTCCAGGAAAATATCATCAGGGTGAGAGAAAGAGAAGGACCCAGGAAACTCAGTTTGTTGTAATGGAAGCTCATACTTTAAGGATGCAATAAAACATGAACACTGAATCCAAATCCCTGCAAAATTTCATTACACCAGACTTAATTTCCAATCCTCTATTCAGTATTATATACACAGCAGGTCTGTTCTTAAAGAATAGACACACATAGCATTCTGATGCAAATATAATTTTTTGATTCTTCTCCATTAGAGACTAAGATGCAAAGTACCCTGAAAATTATGGCAGTCTTCCTTTGAATATGAGTAAACTTGAATACGGAACAAGGTTATAGGGATCCAGCATGGATATAAGATATCCATATAACTCTTATACCTATAAGAGTTTTCAGTTCTGAACTTTAATCCCAACTAAACCACAAGTCCTAATTCAGGCCCCAATTTCCATAGGTCTTCCTTGCCAAGTCTGAATACTACATTCACTTCTTTGACCCTTGTGGATGTTTTGGTTTTTGTTTGGTTTTTGGTTGTTTTGTTTTCTTTTTCTCCTTTCTTGCATCTTATGTAGGGTAAACTTAGTCACCTTTTTTCACTTACCTTTTTCATTTCCATTTGCATATTGTGGAGGCTTGTTTTTATCAATGCTGTTAAAGCTCTGACTTCTTCGATTTAAATTGGAAGCTCCCTGGACTTTGGTACTGCTGCCTGCAGCTGGCACCCTTGAGGGTCCTGGAAGCCTGGGATGGTACAATGGGAAGTCAGTTCATTTTATGCAACGCAGCATGTAGTGGAGACAGTATGCAAATACCAGACCAGAATTTAAAGCCAACAACTGAAAACAGTGAATTCAGGTAAGCGACAATGAACAAGAGGATTCAAATTAGTTAGACTCCACAAATGAAAATAAAAGTTTATCCTTATGCACACAAAAGGGAAAAAGATGCTTTCTAGAGTCACAAGACATTTAAGAAGATGCTTTGCATTTGCCATTAACATTGCTAAAACAGATTCACCCTAACAAATATTAAAGTGCAATATCAATCTTTATTAAAATCTGTATTTATTTTGGAGAGGAAATGTTACAGAAATAGATTAGAAAGCATAACAACACATAGTTGAGAAATATTTTGCATCTCTTACGTTAGTGAATGTTTCACAGTTTTGTTTAGCATAAAAGCTGGCTTTTTATTTATCTTCTTCCATTATTTTTCAGAGGCCTACTGGCTAAAGCACTCCCACCTTACTATTATAAATGAAAAATATTGAAAATGCATACTTTATGTAGATACTACAGGTGCATGTATACCTTTTAGATAGAAGTATATAGTGTAGACCATCCAGCTCATTTCTTAGGATTTGCTGCCACCATCTGAACCTTACTGTGTGGCTACGCTAAAGCAAAAAATGTAGACCCTGGTGTCCCTGGCATGTGTAAGCCTGCATCTTTTTTCTCTCTGAATCTGCTTTCTGATGTAAGAAGTATGTGCCTACTTCAAACTTTTTGCAACATCTTTGTGGGCACCTCCACTCCTTTCTAGTTTTGCTATTTGTTAAACATATAACATTATTATGCTATTTGTTAGACAAAATGAATTGCTCAAATCATTGCTCAAATCAGACATCGGCTTTTGCCATAAGAGAAGAGCATCTTTCTTCTCTTTCTCTCTTATTGGAATGACATGATGATTTTAATAATGCAATACAAATTATACTAGTTAATGAATTCTGTCCATTTCAATATGTTATGAAAGAATAGCATCAGAAGGGAGGAAAAAATCACATTACAAAGAAGTATGAAACATTTGAATTCCGTCAAACTTTTTGTTTGTTTAATACACTGGCATAACCAAAATGTTTGAATAATTTTATTTTCATTAACAAACATACGTAAACAGCTCCATGTTCTCTTTCTTTACCAGTTTAAGCCTCAGAGAGCTAATTCATTAGTCATTTTTATGGCTCATTCTGGCCGCCAGCCTGCCCTGCTAGTCTCTATGCCGAGCCCAGAGCAGACTGTCTCTGCTTTGCAGCTGTATGCATGCTAACCTTTACCGTGACCCATGAATTCGAGTGATCTTCTGTTCCCTGAAGAATGCACTAAAACAAACTTAAAAATCCATTTGCTCTTTCTCATTACCCTAATGTGACAGGCAGTAAGAGCCCTGAGATCATTTGTCAAAGGTAATGAAAAAAGCAATGAAAAGGCATGTACAACACTGGAAACTCATCTGTTCTGTTAAAATATAAAATAATTCTGCATATATTCTGCATGCCAGAATTCGAGAACTTGCCACAGTAAGCACATTATACATGAGATCATTTGCTCTACACACTTTCCAGTTTACCTCATTTGCTGACTTTTTAAATTGAATTCAGGTTTTAAATTGCTCTTGTAGAATCATGTTAAGCAGCTAAGGAAATGCAAAGAAGAGTATAACAAATAAGGGACAAGTCACATACCTCTGAACAGGCTTCGGAAACACTGCCACAGATTTAAAGTATTAGACAATAAGACTGTTAACCTTGACATGTTGAATGTGGACAAGACAGGAGCATCAGCAATAAGGAAAATGAAAACCTATAAATGCAGGTGCAAAGCAACTAGACCGTGGAATAGCTCATTTCAAGCTATCACCAGCAACTTAAATTGTATTAGTGTTGTACAGTGCAAAATGCAATCTTTATTGTAGATTATGCAATTCAGAGTTCATTCGTCTCACCAATGAACTTTACAGCAAAGGTATAATTAATGAACACAATTATTCCCCACCTCCCTCTCCCAAAAAAAAAAAAAAAAAAAAAAAAAAAAAAAAAGCTAGGGACAACCTCAGCTTCTTTCTTCTGCAATCTGGCTTGTAGATTTTAGTGCTCATGGAAATGACAGACTAAAAGTACTGATGGAATCTGAAACAGGTCAGCTCCTACACACAGCTCTGTCAAATCCACTACCAAAACAAAGCATCTCATTCACAGGGACTGTGTGCAGGGTACTCTTGATGGAGCTGAAGCCTTGGAAGTCATTCTTTTTTTCTGCTCTATTTTGCTTCTGCATAAACTTGGCTCAGAACGTGACCTTTCGGATGGGTTTGCTATACGTGCAAAACATCTACTAGGAACTGGGATGGACTCACAAGCTGCTTTTCACTCATGGCTAAAGTCAGGATTTGAGCCAGAGAGTACAGAGCACTAAAATCACCAACTAATCCTTTGTATCCAATATTTTACATGCAGAAATATATATTTTACAATGCAGGATACACAACAACCAAAAATATTGCTAATATACAGTACAAATCAGCTAATTGGCCAAAAGCCAATTAATACAAGGCTTTCTGTGGCAAAGCTCATCATTGCAAAGCTTGCACACATAATAAAAATTACACGTTGCTTAGTGTCTGCTTAAATCCAAAGGATAAAATATCAGTGGACATATACTTGCTTGGGTATCACTAACAAGCAATAAATTAGAGATTTTTAACTGACCTAGAAGCCTTTTTTTGACTGGTAGCAATTCCACTGTGATTAGACTGAGTTGCATATCTGGCTGTGAGACTGTATGAGAAGAAATAGAGAAATTGAATTAAAGAATTTCTTTGAATATGTATAGAAAGAACACACTTACCAGCAAACTATGAGTTAATGAATGCAAATTGAACACAGATAGAAAACACAAATTAACTGGCAACAATATGAAACAATGTAAACATGCAGATTTTTATGAGAGATGCAATGAACAGATTATGAAATAATGGATATTGTTATAACTTGCCTCATTTGCTAGAAATTATCTTATGAATAGACAAAACAGACAAATTTCCATGTTGACTGAATTACTGAAATCTAGCTCAATTCCCACAGAATGCACCTTTGTACCTTTTATCAATGAAAAGCACTAAGCACAAATATACACCCACTAGTGTCTCCAGCAACCTGACCAGGTTCACAGTGTGGCAGTCAGGAATAGATTTGCTATATCAAATTCAACATGGACTCAGAAAAATTCCTGCTAAAGCAAGGTGACCCTCCTGACAGTAGAGCTATATGGAAGAAGTACTGCATCATAATTTTCATCATAGTTACAGCAGCACAGGTCATATATGTGATCCATTATCCCAGGAATGAATCAGAGGTTGCATTAGGAAAGCCCTGGCATAAGCTTAGACTCACTGTGAAATTCTGTAGGAAAATGCACCTTTGTCTATTAAGGCATTCAAGTAGTATTTCTGCAACAGAAGACATGCTGTGCTAAAGAGAGCTAAAACCTGTATGTTCCTTTTGACACCAACAACCTAACATTACTAGACAGCAAATTTATTCCTCTAATCTTTTAGACATTTGCATTGTCAAATTCATGGCCAAGATACAGTCTTCTGTCAGATAATTTCAGTTTCTATAAATAGGTGCATCCTTTGGGATCCAGACAGCCTAAGGATGTAGACAGGTTACTAAACCAGGTGCAATCACAACATCAAATTCCTTGAATTATAAAGGAAGTGATAGATAACTGAGTAAGCAGAAACTCTGACAGTCACAGATTTCTTCTGTCTTTCTGTTCTGCATCTTCCAGCAATTCTTCTGAGTAGCAGCAAAAAGCACAATACTCTTGTCCTGGCTTTATAGACTGGGACCACTTATGAGAAGCACCTGATGATGTTGAGTCTACCAGGACAGTGTTAAGCAATTTCTGTCAGTCCACTGAAGCAGACAGCCTGAGTATAGAGCAAATGGGAAAAGTTCTCACATGTAAAAGGTCTTCCTGCACTAGCACAGAAGTCCTGAGAGGAGCTAGGGAAAGGGACAAACCAAGGGACAATATGTGTCTTGAACAGGACGTGTGATTATTGTTACTTTAGAAATTAAACCCCAGTAAAGGGTTAAGCATTTCCTCTGTTCCTGTCAATTACAATTGGCATATAAGCACATGATGAATATTAAAAAAAAGGAGAGTACTTCAGTCTTTAGGGGGGGGGGGGCCGGGAAAGAGACTCACACAATACATAAAAGCAGCATTCAATTCTTTGGCATGTATCTTCACAGTAATGCTGACAAATTGCTTTTTTATAGGATCATATCTTCTGTGGTAATTAAAATTATTTAAAATAATATCACAGTAATAACAGAATAATTACAATTTATGTATTTTATCCAACTAGTTTTTTATTCTATTGAATTACATTTCACTTGCTGTTATTTTTCTTAATAATGTCTGGACTTATGATGCAAATGTGGCACAGGTTGTTTTGCTGACATTGCTACATTTGTGCCTGGCATAACAACACATCTCTTGCTGAGATCTTCCATTCATGATTTTTTTTTTCAACATATCTAAAATGAAGAAATCTAGAAATGGATAGCTAGTTACCTGTGCTTATTACAATAAGAAGTTTGTGAGAAAAATGGTGTGCCAAACAAAACCCTAGTGCATTTATGTTGCAAAAGGTAAAATGATACACAGTACAATCAACACAGATAGTGAGATGGAAAAACAGAGTGAATAGGATTCAGTGCCGTAGTGTTTTGTAGCTTTTCTAACTCAAACACATTCCAAAATAACTAGAAAGATTAAATCACTTAATCTCAGTGTTGGTAAGATAGCCCGCAGATTTTTAATAGCAATAAATACATAAAATACCTATCAGGAAATGCTTACTAGAATGCTTCCCTTCTGTGACTTTTATTTGTGACTCTATTCACTAGCAAATTCATGAAACGTCACCCTATAGACTGCTTTCAAACTTTCCAGACAGGCTTGAAAGGCATTGACGAAAGTCTCAATGTTAGTAAAGCATGATTTCCAAAGCATGATTTTCACTGTGACCGGATCAATTTATTTTCCAAACTAATGGGACAAAAGAAAGGGAAAAAGAGAAAATTAACAGCTTATAAACCTGGTACAACAAATTCCGAATGACTTTGGGTTTTCCTTCTCAGTTAGGACTGGATGTGCTGGGCCCATTAAAGCTTTGCACAGATGCCTGCTTCCCAACTGCTGGCCCCACTTTTACGGATGTGAACTACAACACAGTTGCAGACTAAATTTTAGTCTAGTCACTCTCCTAAATGCATAAATAAATATTTACCTACTGTCCTCTGTCCTACCAAATAACTGTCTGTGGGTAACACCTGTCAGTCATGAAAATAAACCTGTTTCGTTTAAACCAGTTTTTTTTTTTTCTTGCAAAAAAACGATCATGTCATAAATTTGTGTACGCAATAAAGTAGTAAATGGATCTTAACAGACCAGACAGTACCAGTTTAATGCTGCAGCATTCAAGACAAGAAAGGATTTATTTGTCAGAGGGCTGGAAAGGGGGATTTTGAAAGCCTCTGGTTCTCAGCTGTTGGCTACCAAGACCCTTTCCACTGCCACAATACTACAACCAGCAGTCTTCTGCAGCGTGGTCACAGCCTTCACTCCCTAGAGGAGTCACAGCAGTTGCCTGCAAAGGACAGCCACAGTGCATTGGCAGGAAGGGGGCATACAAACTACAGAGGACACCAACCCTGACTGCAGCACCTGCAGGAAACCCTGCTGATCCCAGAGCTGCAGCCTAGCATTGCAGTGCTGGGGGCAATCAGAGTACTGGACCTGTGCCTGGACCAGGCATCATGCTTAGCTCTCCTCTTCCAACGAACACGTGGGGGAAGATAAGCAAATCCTCTTCACAACAGGTAAGATGGCTTATACACATCTGATACCAACTCCTTAGAAATCATCTAGACTCTGCAAACTGGCTTTCAGGTGGAAATCATCAATATTTTGTCTTACAAACCAGGCAAGCACTAGTCAACACAGCAGATATGAAATGGGTACTTCCTGTTGCTGGCCCCTTGGTTAAATGCTGTGAGAAAATGGAACAGACATCCTGAGACTGCCCAGAAAGGCAGTTCAGCACAGAGGTAACCCAGGTAGTATTGCAAGGAAAGAACAGTAATGGCATTGACCCTGAGGTGCTGATGGACACCACATTTATACTGTGCTGAATGGCTGCAGAAGCCAGGACTCTGCATTGTTCCAAAAGGCTGTGCAGCACTGTCAGTTGCACTGGGGAGTTATCCCCATCATGATCGGGAACTGACAGAAGTCATTCATTTGCAGGCAGGATAGGGTTAAAAAAATGGTCCTAAAATGTAGGGGAAACTAGGAAATCAACATCAGCTACAATACTAAAGGAACTTAAATGTTTCACTACTGAAAGTACAGTGAAATATTTAACAGAACAAAGATGACAGAGTGCCATGTCCTGTACTTGGGTCACAAAACCCCCATGCAACACTGAAGGATTGGAAAAGAGTGACCTGAAGGAGGCCTGGAGGAAAAGGACCTGCTCAACAGCATCTGAACATGAGCCATCAGTGTGCCCAGGTGGCCATAACAGCCAATGGCATCCTGGCCTGTATCAGGAATAGTGTGGCCAGCAGGACCAGGGAAGTGATTGGCCCCCTGCACTCGGCACTGGTGAGGCCACACCTCAAATCCTGTGTCCAGTTTTGGGCCTTTGACCACAAGAAAGACTTTGAGGTGCTGGGGTGTGTCCAGAGAACTGCAGTGAAGCTGACAGATGGTCTGCAGCACAAAGCTGTTGAGGAGTCTTGAAGGAGCTGGAATTGTTTAGTCTGGAGGTTCAGGGGGACCTTTTTGCTCTCTACAACCACCTGAAAGGAGACTGTAGCCATGTTAAACTAAATACCTAAGGACTATTTGAAGGTCAGCTTGCTGCAGATCCTGGTGCAATCACACTAAGCATTTCATTCTGCATTATGTCCCAGACACATAAAAATGCATCATATTAAACTAATAGCACTTTCTTGCTTAAACCCTTACTAGAAAAAAGAAAACAGAAAGAAGAAATACATCTTTTCCTGATGTTTCATATTTTCAATCATTAGACAATGATTCTGTAGTAGAAAGAGCAGGAACTACCTGTTTCCCTTCACCAAAACGAAGTGATTAGCAATGGCAAGAGCTAAGAACAGCATAGAGACTTGTTACATTACCTTCCTATCCATTAACCAAGGAAGACACACAACTATGTACACCTTCCATTTTTTAGCCTATGTTAGTGCAATGGATTCAGTGTAGACTGCTGCAATTACATTTTAAACCTCAAGAAATGAAATGGAGACACTTTTTTTCTAAACTGAGAGGGATGTAAGCAAGATTCCTATGCAGACTGGCAGTATTCTTACACAGACCTATCTCAATTCATTATCATAACCACTACATTTGCATTACTGTATTTCACACAGCAAAAGCTGCGCATCCAATATGCTTAATTTTTTTTCTAGTACTTCTGAGCAGCAGGCAACATGAAATCCTGCTCCTTCCAGTAGTTATATATGCAACTGCCTGTAGAAATCAGCTACCTAGCTTTGTTTATGTTCCTAGGAAAACCAGGGTGCCCTTCTAATATAACAAATTTAACAAAATCCATATGGACCTCAAGCTGTGCTCATCATTCCCGTACAAGATAAAATAGTTTCTTCATCTCAGAGAATTTTTCTGACAGCTTACTGAAACCAGTTACTGCCTAATCCATAAATGAGACAGAACTTTCATCCACATGTGTTTTCTCTTAGTATCTGGGTGGTTGAAAGATCATCATTGCAGAAAGTTTAGATGCATTGCTGTGATAATGGAATCTGCTAGCAAAGCAAAGCATAAAAATATAATGTAAGCATTGTTGTCATCTATCTGTACTGACAGATATAAATAAGGCCACCAGCACTGTATTTTTTTGAAATAAATCTCCTTGCTGCAATAAAGTCAGAAGGAAAGAGTGAAGTGCCAACATCAGATTTTGAAGTATTCAATTCCCACAGTTAGTCATACAAGAATACAGGAAATTTTAGGATAAAAAGAAAGCAGAAATCACGTTGAAAGGCATTCTCTCCTCCTGGTTACCATTATTATTTATTGTAAATGTTTCCACTAATAGTCTAATAATTTCTGAGCTTGTATACTTTGTGGTACAAAACTGTAGTCTTCCACAAATAAAACACACTGTTTGCAAAGAAATTTCACTTACCATGAATCAATTTCCTTCATTCTTTTTACATTTAATTTGAAATGCTGCTATTGGCCCTAGGATTAGATAGGCCAATGATACTCTTTCACTTGCAGAATCTTGCTCTCCTTCTGTGTGCACAATTTTCACAATTCTGACATTGGTCCCAGGCAGATTACATTAGAGTATTGCCACACTGACCAATTTTGGATAACTTTGTTAGGAGCCTGACATAGAAGACTCATTATCCTCCTACACAAACTTTGCACTAAGGGGAGAGAGGCTCCTCCAGATATCAGTTTAATTACATTTCTGATCCGTGGTGCCTCCTAATCATCCAAGTATAATTAGCCCCCTGAATGTCTCTTGAATTTTCCCTTTCTGCACAAACCTAATCCTGTAAATCTCATGATATTCTGATTATAACCTTCCCCTGGGACCTCTGTTTACCATACTAAAACAATTTGTCTATGAAACTTGTAGAGTCCTAGTATAATTTGTTGCTTGTTTCAGTTTTTGTTGACAAAGGGCTCAAACACTATCTGAATGAGGTTGATACTAAAGTAGGTTGTCTTCAGTGGCATGCAGAACAGGCTCAGACCCAGTAATGATCGCAAATATTGAGCATTACTAAGGACATCATAACCGCGAAATGAAGATGACAGGACCATCATCTTCATCATCATCATCACCACGAGCAGTCTTTTAAATTTGGAGGGTGAGACACTAGTCTTGTACATACAAAACCAAAACTTCCTTGGTCTTCACCAGGGCCTGAATGCTACCACCTCTGTATTCTGTCTTCTGTGTGACTTCTCAGAGGTATTTCCTTCTTCCATGTATTTCCATCTGTATTTCTCTCAGAAAAAGCAGAGAGCTTCAACTTTTCATGCTTGTTTAATAAAGAAAATAAAATGGCTTTTTACCTCCCAGGAAATCAAGTTGAAATTAAGTAATATGCTCACTATACCTTTCTGGAAGCAACAAAGATGATAGATTATTTTAACTTAAAATAATAGCAATTATTAGTTGCAACTAAGACATAGCTGCAAGGTGTAAATTACAACATAAAATGGGGTTGATTATTGAACATTTAAAAATGTGCAAAGCCTACCAAAAGCATCCACCTTTTTCAGTGTATATGTTTTGCTTACATGTCTGCACATGTAGAAATACATGGATATCAAATGTACTGAAATGCATACAGGGTCTCAAAAAGACAGCTTAATTTCTCAGGTGTCTAACACAGCAGAAATATGTGAGCCTTCCATGTCTTATACCCATGGGTATAAGACAGTTTTCACAATACCCTTGAAAATTTACTCAAATTAGGTTTGAAGCATTTTGCCATTACCGAATAAAGAAGAATGTGCCATTCAGGTGTTAACAGGTATATTCATTCTCTGGCTTCTGTCATAATAATACGATAGATTTTTTTGTTCCTTTCAAACACCTGGAAGAATTATTTGTAGGTAATAAAAGACCACAGACCAAGTTAATTGAAAATACTCTCTGTTGTGTGCATTTGTCAAATATTTTTTCCAAAATATACACCCTAAGTAATTTTATGCCTTAAGGCTTCTAAATGCCAAACCTTTGCACAGTTATTCTAAAAATGTTAGAAAATGGAAGCATTCAGAATTTTGAAAAGCATATTCAGAACTGCAACTGGCTAATAAAAAAGGCATACCTTCACAATAAATGTGTAATAATAAATTGCCTTAACATCCACTATGAAAGGATAAAATAGCTTGTTTAACACCACTACTTTAAAGAAAGAAAGGATAAATTTCTCTATTATTGATAGCAGTTAGATTATCTATTAATTATGTCATATGGAAAGGGTGAAGAATGGACACTATTTTAGACTTGAGATTTTATCACTTTTCAAAATTCTTCATTTAATGAAAAAGGAAGTTCAGTATCTGTATAAAACTACTTTTTGCTAAAATTTCCAATTTCATATTTTAGCTTCTTTCTAAACAGAAGCTTTTAGCAGCTTATTAGCAGTTTCAAAACTAAAAAGGTATTTGGGAAATATTTTTTAATTCTTTTTTAAGCTATTTGTTTTCTTTGGGAAAAAAAGGATTACTTAAATCAATTTAAACTAAGTTAAATTATTACTATGAAAAAAGAGTTGATAATTCCACCACAGAATTCATATCAATGTACAATGATATATGCTCATCTACTTGTGGAAAACTTGTTTTCACATGTAGTCATTTTTCTTAGAAGGAGACATATTATTTTATGCTTATTTCCTTGTATTACTTAAAATTGGTGAAAAATGCAAAAAAAAAATCATTATTGAAAGAACTTTTATTTCTGTTCGTTTCCAAATTCTAGGGCTCTTTGTTTTGCCAGTAGCTCAGAGTACTAGATGTATTTGCAGCAGAAGATAGAAACCTTTCATACAGGAGAAAACTTTTAGCAGTAGGGGTCTTCCTTTATCCTTAAAGACTTTACTGAAAAATCATACTTTCTCATATAGTGACAAGCATTAAATATTTTTATATAGGAAAGTAAACAAAATTTCTTGCTTTCAGTTTTCAGATGGGAAATAAGAAATCTTGGTCTAATAAGTTTGTACATAGAAATAATTTACAGCTAAAACATAGATATAAGGAGAAATTTAATCAAAGGCTTAAAGTATTTTAAACTCTTAGATTAAAGTGGAAGGTCTAAAGCATGCAGGTGGAAGTAGAAATTTTGTTAAACCAGCCTTAGATGTCACTCTACAAAACCAAAAAAGCTGGAGTTCTGGACACGGAATGACTGCCTTTCATATAAATGAAGCATTTTTAAACATAGCAAAACAGGAGAAAAAGGTGCAGAAGGACCATGAGATCTTGGGGAAATATGATGAAAAAAAAGCTTAAAAAAAGATTCATCACCTCTTTGTGTACCATGTGTAACGGCTGTCATCCAAAGTGTGAAAAACCTGCTTCAGCCAGGCAGTTTTTGAAAAACTCTTGCAATACTAGTGATGTAAAGGGATACTTTAACTATTTTTATTACTAAAAATTCACCGTGGGTAAATTAGAAAAGCAGAAAATGATCTTTTACTAAATTACAAATAAAAATGAATAAAAAAAGGTATTTACAGGAAGCTGGCTAATCACTTAATTCCACTGATTAAAGCTGCTTAATTTCTGAATAACAAGATGTTATTGCCTCTTAAGCAGTATTAAATATCCTTCAGAAAATAGAAATTCAATTTCAGAAAATGTTGAGAGTAGTCAGACTTTTCTAGGACAACAACGTAAGTCCCTAGATTACACGTAATAGTAAACTTCACCGAGAAAGTATTCAAAGACATTAATTTTCAGTAGCAGAGAAAATAAAAGCATTTCACTTTGTAACACCTAAGACAAACACAAATGTATCTTAATTTTTGTATCAAATCAGGTGATTAAACTGCTATCAGCAACACTTTTCTACAAAATACATTTTTAGAACATTCCCACTTTCAATACAAAGATATCTATCAGGCTTAAGTGTTAGAAGTTTTGTCAATTGAAGAAATATGTTTATTATAAACATGAAAGTATAACTGAGATATGAATGGACTAAAGAACCAGAATCTCAATATCTTAGTCTGATACTTTTAATCAATCCTAGATCATTGTCTTCTCACATTCTAGACATATAATTGTTCAGTAAATTGCCAAAAGCATTTCAAACAAGGATATGAAAAATGAAATGTACTAAACCCAACAAAGCAACAGATAAAAGTCTTCATGAAGAACTACAGTTTGAACAGGACCAGATGCAAATGGTTTTATTTTAACTTCCCCAATAAAGTATACATTGTTACTATAGTTTTCATTTAAATAGATAATTGTGTTTCAAACTCACTCTTTTGTCATGGCCGGTAAGCAACTATCTTCTAAAAATATGTTTTCAGCTGCAGTCTCAAAGAAATGTAATTTAGCAATTAAGGATTCTGCTGAGTACTTTCATTTCCTAAAACTAAATAAAAACCTGACCACTTAAAAGAGACAACTAGAGTAAGGCTACTTCTTCTCCCTTAAAAAAAAAAAAATCAAATAGAATTAGGTTCTCAAAAAACCAGAATGTGTGAAGATAAAAAGAGTTTATAACAAATGAAAGTACTAATTGTGCCTTTTTCCCATGTATTTTGCTAATTATTCGAAATTGTTCATTTAGATGTGGAACTGGGGATGTTAAGAAAACATAAAAATAACCAGTATACTAACCACATGGAGTCCTAGCTATCTCTAACTGTGCAATGGGCAGTAAAATCAATAATAAGGCAAGGGAAAGCCTTACAATTAATTAGAATTGGAACTAAATTTACTAGGGAATGTTCTCTGCTCACACTCTAGCTTTACTCGCAAGAAATACAGGCAAATAAACACATCGCATCCACTGCAAAAAGAGGCAGGGGAAAAAAAAAGAAACAAGAAAAGAAAATGCCAGGCTTTTATGCCTTAAAGTGGCAGATTTTTCCCATGAAATGTTGTTTGGATAGAAAAATAAAAAGGTTTTACCCCAGAGAAAACTAACTTTTTAACCTACCTTGACTGCATATCTTGGTGTGTTTTGGACTGGCTGATTTCAGGTGAGGTTGAAGGGACTTGCTGTTGTAGCTCCACCAAAGACTGGTAGTACTGTTGCTGATGATGTTGTTGCTGTTTGTACCTAGACAAACTGAAAAACAGCCCTAAAATGGCTTTCAAATTTCCATTCCTTATTTCTATTAAAAAAAAAATAAAAGGAGAGAGAAAGAGAACAAGAAGTGAAAACACTTTGGTTTTAGACTCCAGTTTTGTAACAGCCTTATAGTAAAATATCTCTGTCCATACCTATAGCTATACTATACATGTTTATGTCTTACATCTCTTCATTTATGTCTAATATCAGGGACATTTTAGGTATCATTGATACCTTATTTTTTATTATATTTTTTAATTTATGTATTGCAATAAACACATACTTCTATAATGCCCTCATGATGAGTCATTTACATAGTCATAAACAAGACTAGGTCAAACCTTAAATAACATACATAATCTGAAATTAATACTCCAGCCTCCACAAAGTACAAATATTGTAAGTAAGAGGCAGTTCATTCAGAAAAATCTGAATTCTTTCTGGCCTTAGGTACACATCTCTTCAGCTTCATGGCTTTAGATTAGTCTTCTTGAGTTTTGGGCAAATTCTGTGTACAGTGGTAATAAACAGTGGCTTCTAGAAAAACTAAAAAGACAATATGGTAACAGTCTTGTAAGCGAGCACATATTCATTCATACAAATATTCAAGGAACATGAGAGAAGAAAATTATTGGAAAATCGTTTTTAAAAGAGGTGACTGCAGTGCTCATGATAACATGCTTGAACTTCCAAATTATGTCATTTTATAGTTTTCTCTTTTATACTTCTGTTACTTATAATGAAGATTTCAAAACTACAGACTTCACATGGGGCTAACACAGCTATCTGAATAAAATTCCAGTGATCCCCAGTAGCATCCCTATGTCTCCAACTCCTTTCTAAGCCTTTCCCCAGACTGAGATGAATATTTCAACAGGATAACAATATTCTTTGCTCAAAAAGCATGTGTCCAAAAAGAAGCCTCAGAAGACTTTAATGAAATTATCTGCAGCATGTAGGTATGTGCATAACTTCATTATTAATCTTCTTTGGCACTAACGTTCTTGTGAAAATTTTTCATTAGACCTACAGACTTGTAACTTAACATGCAACACTGCAATCTTTCTGCCTTCCCTGCAACTCCAAATATTGACCTGTGAGTGCTACAGAGCTTTCTTAGATAAAAGTTCAAGATAAATTTATTAACAAGTACTGTCATATTCATGGCTTTTAAACCATATTGATTTTCTTTCAATAGGATTAGGTGGAACGTCAGTACATACACTAAGGGGCCAGCAAACACAGGAGCCCTTATGGTCACAACCCATTCTTCAAAAGCAAACACAATCATGGACATCGAAAGATACTTTTCAAAATGGAAATTTTTCTCAGCATCCATACTTTTTCATATTCCCTGTGAATATGCTGCAGGATCTTTGCTTTCCAATGAGACCATCAGAGATACACAGAACTTTCTCAGAACTACTAAACTTTTTAGGCAACAAAAAGTTGCCTAAAAACCGCAGTCACGTTGGTTTCAAGGAATAACATAATCAAGGAATACAGAAAACATATATTTAAAACCATCCTAAAATCCCCTCAACAAAAACAAATAACTATTCATTTTAAGTTGTTCTGTTTCTAGAATATTTTTGGTACATGACACCAGTTTAGCTATTCTTATCATTTTTCATCACTTAATGCTCAGAAAAAGAATCCTTTGTTAAATGCCAATCATTGTTTTTTATCTTGAAATTTTGCTTTTTTTTTGTGTTAAACTATAAATTTTGTATTTTCTAAGGAACAATGTTATGTTTTGAACTTCTTCCTTCCTACTTTTAAATGAGTTAAACTTAGAAGACTTCTTGAAAACAAAAAATCCCAAAACTGCTGATGTATACTAAATACATGCAGGAAAGAGGAGGGCAGTGTTTTTCTTTGTAGCAACTGCCTTATTATTTATCAGTTGAGTTCTCAAGCAGAGATTCTGCAGTCAGGATTTTAAAATTACTTTCTAAACCTCTTTGCTCAAGTGTCAAAACGAGGTCGAAACTGGTTGTGAAATCTTTAAAATTTATTCAGCTTATGGTTTATTGTTCAAGAACCTTTCTGGTCACTAATAAATGAGCCAGTAGAAGCAAGACACATTTACCAAACGTTATTACAAGAAACTCAATTTCTTATCCCCCCAAAAAATTGTAAGTCCTGTAATATCCAGGACTATACATAATAAAAATGGTATATTTAAGGGACTCACACTTTTGAAGTACTCTGAAGTAATATAATTACAAAGATATTAGTGGATCTACAGCAGAATCATGACCAACTGCATAACAACAAAATTACTTTAAATCTTACTTCAGAACTAAATAATAAAATTTGTTTTTGAAGACTAATGAGAATTTTAAATCATAGTCCTTGCGTTTAACCCCATGCAGTATTATTCCTTTTATTTGTACATGAATTTAAAGCTACACAGTTGAAGCTTACATCCTATTAAAATTATTTTCCAAAGCAAACCAAACATTTGAATAAAGGCATGTATTCCAGAATGCACACAGATTTTGATTTAACAAAGTACAGAAAAGAGTGTCATGCACCATGTCATGGTATTAAACAACGAAGGGTATTGTCATTAAATAAATTCATGCTATTCACACATTTGATTGGTATTTCCTGCAAGTAAAAATAGGCTGCACTAAAAATTTTCTAACCAGCTTTGAGGTGAATGACAATATGCAAACTTTCAGTATTCTCTTGTATCAAGATATCTGCAGTATGTACAAAGCTTCTCTTAAATCACTTATGAAAGGAGCTTTCGATAAGTTGACAGTCAAAGTGAATAGAGAGCACATATCACAGCTATGTTACACTTTTAAAGTTCTAGAAAGGTGGAAATGGTGAAAGATAACAATTCTGAGTTAATTTAAAATCAAACAGTGGTTAGCATTGCCTGCTTTTTTCTCCATGAGTGGTCTAGAATTCAAATGAAATTACCATCTCTGGATTTTTTTTTTTCTTCCAGCTTCTATTTGGGCTTTAAGCAAAATAAAAATACAGGCTTGCATCTCATTACTACCTGTTACCTTCAGCTGCCACAGAGGTCATAGGGATTGCGGAGGGGCATAGTACCTTGCAGAACTGCTTAATTTGTTACAGGACAAAGACTTACATGCATTTTATTAATTTACAAGAAAAATCATTCACCTGCCTCTTAAATTAGCAATGTAAATATTACATAATAATGAAGATAATTGGTATTTGTAATGGTTTTGCTTTATTATATGTTTAAATTTACTGTAACCATATTAGGCAATCACTTGAGGTGACTAATACAGCAGAATAACAGAAGCAGCAAGACCATTCGCTCTTAATAGATCACATCAAAGGAATGCTATAATTTTCAAACTCATCCTGACAGCATTACTACTACTAATAAATTTACTAGAATAATCTTCCTTGAGTTTTCTTAACTGAGCAAGATTTGCATATCCTTGTTTGTTGTTTTGAATCACATATATGAACATGGTAAAAAGTATGCTTGGGAAACTCTGTGCCCATGTAATATTGGGGAGGTAATATGAAAAGGTTAATACTACTGAAAAAATACTGGTTTAAAACATTGTCTCAAGCTTCAGAAACACTGAATTTCTTGGTTCAATTTAAAGGAAAAATTAAATGGAAACTCTTTCACTTGCTATCACCAATCTAGATTTGCATGCTGTTCAAGACAGCTGGAGATTGGTATTTAAGTGCAAATAATTTCTTTTAAGAAATACAGTTTTCAGAAAAAAATACTATTATTGGTTCTGATGATTTGTTTCTCTTACCTTCTGCAGAAAGACCCTGGACATTTACGCCTCTGGCTGCCAGAAAGCTAAGGCAGACATCAACATTCTCAATCTGCAATATGAATAGAAATAACAAGCAGGATAAGACTATTTGACAAAATGTAGAAATGTAGGGAGAGAGGGAAAAAAAAAAAAGAGAAACTGCCCAGGAATGAATACTTTACATTCATTGCATACTACAGCTCTTTACCAAAGTTTAGCAAGAATGATTACTGCTAATTGGGGAATTGATATAAAGCTTTCATTGTCTGCTTTAGTGCTTAAAAACAATTCACAAATGCCCGATCCAGAATGGCATGCTGGCAACTCAGCAACCCACCTAGTTAACATAAAACTGGATTTCATATGCTACAAACAGGCAGTGATGAAAGCATGCATAGAGAATTAGACACTGAGCATATGTCTGCAGATGCGAGCAACTGAGTTGACTAAAAAATGTAAGCAAAAAAACTCCAGCTAAAGTGCTAGGAAAGTTACTTTCTTGAGAGGATGTAGGATTCTGTAGAATGGCACATCCATGGTTAATTCTCTATTTTTTTTCCTTAAAATCTTCTGCTAAATAACTTTAATTTAATTAATGTTTATGCTCCTCGGAAGAGTTGTTGCTCAGTAAAGGACCTGGTGCTGATTTCTGCTGGTGATTTAGAAGAAATCTACAGTTACCACAGAGAGCTTTAGATATGAAAATATAGCCTAAATGTAGATCAATAAAAGTAGAGAACTTCTGCCTCTAAAATGAGTGATCACAAAATTAATTTGACTGCTTTCATATGTCTATTTCTAACATATGAGTAAGACAGAATGTTCCAAAATATTCTCATGAGCCACCATTCTCAGCTGATTACCCCAGTCCTTCCAGGATCTGTGAAGCAATTACTCAGTTATAAATGTAAAAACTTCTAAGAACTTTGTCTATAAATACACTGATACAAAACCAGGAAAATTATATATAGAATGGTGTTCTATGACAAGTGGCTTCAACAGATTTGATTATAATATACAATTTTCAGGTTGATGGATTTTTTTCAAGGCAATTAGGATGACAAAAATGAAACAAGATTTTAACAATATATTTTAAATACCTATTTTCATTGGAGAACATTAAAAATAAAGAAAGGAATATCCAACACTGAAAACATAAGCCTGCAGAAGCTCAATCCATACATTAAATCTCATTTGAATGTTTACATATTTTACAACACCTCCTATCCATGTTTTCTAACCCTCAACACGTAAGGGGTAAATTCATCCCTTGAATGAAAGCTACTTTATCCTTGGCAGTATCTTTTCTTGCCTAAGAGAGTTTTTACTACTGTCATCTTTCTATGATTCCAGTTCTGATATTATTCTCAGAAAATGGTAGTAGCTGAAAGAATATAAATATTTTTTTTATTACTGACCCTAGAAATACACATTATGTGTTCACAGACTGTCTTGATCCACAGGTAGCATGTGTAGATTTATAAATACCTGCAAAATTTTCAGATATTACTTTGGGGACAGAAAATG
This sequence comes from Campylorhamphus procurvoides, assembly GCA_013396655.1. NCBI lineage: Eukaryota > Metazoa > Chordata > Aves > Passeriformes > Dendrocolaptidae > Campylorhamphus > Campylorhamphus procurvoides. The sequence continues at coordinate 2,155,138 of WBMV01000702.1, read as the reverse complement.
CCAAAACATTAGTAAACACTTATTTTAAAAAGTCTTTTCAAATGTTGAAACATGCTAATATTTATAGGGAAAGATAAATAATTTATTTCCTGACTAAGCTACAGGAAAAAAAAAACAACCAAAAAAAAGTCCAAACTAATGAAAGTTACTAAAAACATGTGGTTTACCATAAAGTTTTCATAAATCAGTTTGACAGATGTTGCCAATTTTCACAGCTGTGAATGTGGAATAACCACTGTAAAATCAATGGGATTACTCCAGCTGTGGCCCAGCACAGTAACTGCAGAAACCCAGGCATCAGCCCTTGTCATTGCCTTAAATGTCTGTGTAGTTTTACACCATTAAAAAACCCAAATTAACTAGGTCATTCTTTTAAGAGATAGAGATGTGACACAGCTAAATCAGTTGCAATTTGGCTGCAGCTAAAATAGGAAGATCTGCTTCTTCCTCACCTCTTCTTCCTCCCAGATGTGGGGCCCTGCTGCTGCTGCCTCTGCTGGGTTTCAGTGCTTCTCTGAGCACACCACGAGCTTGCTCCGTGCAGAAAACTCACCCAGCAAAAAGGCAAATGTATTTTAGTCACTCCAGTTAGCCATGCAATCAGATAAGCACAGGAGTCAGCAGAGGAGAGGGTGTGCCCCAGTGTGAGTAAGGTATGGTTTGGGTGAGGAAAGGGGAGGTGGGAAGGAGGGACACGCAGATGGTGCCACTCCTGGTGGCAGCAGCAACGCAGCTGGCTCAGCCCTGACGTCCAATTACACCTCTGCAAAAGCCCTGAAAATAATTCACGTGATGAGAATACTTCTATATGAACTTTAAACAATGTCAACTGCATAAGAAAACAATTTGATTGGAAATTTTCCTGTCCTGAAGAATTTAAAAGAAATTAAGATTTCTTTTGGATATTAGCTGTATAACTCAGTGTGTCTTTGAACTTTCAAATCAACCATAATGCAGTATCAACTACTTCAAAGGTGGGAAATTCTGCTCTATAAGTTAGTACTGGAAGCTAAAGGGAGAAAAAATAAAAATGAGAAAAAGAAAGAAAAATCAGACCAACATCAGTAGCCTTCACCTCCAAACAATTGAAAAAATATTTCCCAGCACATACTCTAGTTTAACCAACACATTTTTCATAATTGGTAGGTCCCCTCTGCACTAATTATAAACAAAACATAGCTATAAACAAAACCTAGTTTATTGGAGAACAGTTAACCCCTACTGTGCTGTGGAAACATCTCAGTATATATCTGCAATACTGAATATTTAGTAAATAGCAAGCCTAATATATAAACCTTCACACACATTTAAGGTGAAAAATACCCTATAGAGGCAGCACTTGGTTACTTTACGTGTCTACTTCTACAGCATGTTCCTTTGAAGTTGTCTCCTAAACTCTCTGACCAAACTAATCATTACCACTAACACCAGTGACTCAATACACTGCAGAACTACAAAGCAAATTCTGTTTGGCTTCACAGTTCAGGAAAAAAAACTGTAACAGAAGTTGCAGGTCCAAAGTTACTCTTCTGGTGATGGTGTATGAAGCAATAGCAGTGGCCAACTTTCAAACAATAAACTGGGGTTGCACTGTTAGCCTTATAATAAAGTCTTGTTTTGACTTGTGAATTGAGCAAGTTTGGTGTGGCAACTCAGCCATGTAATACACTGAAAATGTCAGAAAACAAGTCCTGCAGTCAGCTTTCTGATAATAACTGCAGTTACTATACAACTCTCAGAAATGATTAGGGGATTCAATGAGACATGCATGAATACATGCTTGGGTTATTTTCACTTTCTTTCCTCTCCAGTCCAGAAAATGTTAGCCCTAAAGTTGTCCCATTTTGAAGGTTTCAGTGTGTCTCTAAATATTACTTTAAGAACCTACTTCTTGCCTTGGGAAACCACAGTTATTCTTTGAACTCAATCCCAACCAGCCCCAAACACTTCTTCAAACTTACCCACAGATGAAAGTAATTTTGCAATTACAAAAGTTCTAAGAGATTTCAAGCAGCTTCCACTCCACAGTACTGTTCCAATCAAGAGTGATATGAATTCCTGAAGTCCATGTTTATTTGAGTAGTTAGTGATGAGGTTATTATACATTGAGGTAAACTCCTAGAGCTAATGCTGTATATGTAGAATTCTATCTGCTTATATCAATGGTTGTAGATTTTGCAGTGTAACACAATATATACATCAGACAAATTTTGTATCTTATATATAACCACAAGTTTGTAGTGAATTCTGCTTGCAAAAAGAACTAGTTTATAACAGAGATTATGTTTCTCATAGTGAATAGTATCATCAGAATTACAAAGTTTTGTAACAGATGATATAGCTCATTATAGTACAAAATTCAGGATGCACAGATTGACTCAAAATCTTAAATACTGAGACAGAGAAAGGTGACTTAAATTTGCAAATTTGCTTGTACAGGTAGATGTTGCCAAGACTCTTTGAACCATTCTCGATCACTGTCAATACCCAATTTTGTTGTTGTTGTTGTTCCAAGGCACTTATTTCATATTAAAGGTTCAAAGAGTGGAAGAAAGGCAGTACATTTAATACGAGACCTGCCATATTAAAAATCTTAAAAACTATATAGAGGATAAAGAATTAATGATATAACAAACCTTTGTTGCCATATAGATATTTGCAACTTAGCTATTCAATGAACTATGTTGAAAGTCAAACAACACTACATGAGCTTGTTTTTCCAAGATAACAAGACCAGAATTCTGAAACCTAATCCCTTCCCTATCAAAAATCAAGAATAGTATGTCCAATTCTGAAATGTAGCTCCAGGATTTGTGGGAAAAGTTAAACTTAGCTAAGAAGACAATAATTTAGGAATTAGAATTTGTGGGCATCATCAGGTGGATAACACCATTTGATGCTTCTTAAATTAAACCTACTGAGTTATGCCTACAATATATTAAGCTTCTTTCATAAATTTGATCCTTTTAATACTACTCATACCCACAGCATCATGAAAAAAGCACCTGAAATACTTAACACCACAAATAGTACTGGGTCGCAAGATATTTTTACACTCACATTTAAGGGGTTATAATCCAAATGAGGATGTACAAATAAGCAACTCTGATAATATTAATATATTAGGTGACATAAAAAGAAGACACATAGCAAATCTGCTGTCACATATTACATTGTGTAGTTGTGGGTAATCTGCTTTTGACTGAAACCTATTTGAAATTTTACTGACAGAAATAAATCACTAAGCCAGACTGGGGAACTTGCACGTAGATAAACACTAGTACTTAATACCCAGCAGTTAGAAGACCTACAGGAAGAGTTCTTTCGTGGGATATACTCACAAGTGATTCAATATATAGAATACATCTATTACAATTATTTTTGCTGCCATCAAGATTAGTTTTCATCTCCTTTGTCTGCCAGACAACACTTTCCTCACTTCCAAAAATAAATTTAATTGTGGGATGCTCTGAAGACAATTAATGATGACTAACACAGCGCTAGGATTTCTTTAAATATAAAGCTCTGAAAAATATCTTGCTTTGACTAGCTTTCTTCTAATAAGTTTATGACAATATAGTTTACAAGAACATGCATACACATGTATACGATATGCACAAGTTAGTTGCTATTTGCCTACTTTGAGCTGTTTTCTTCCTGAAGAATGGGACACCTTATAAAAATGCCATGTCATTATTACAGAGTGTTTAAATATATATATATATATATGCTCTTAAATACTCTTGATTATTTTGGCAGCAAAAGTAAACCAGGTATATCTGTTAGCATTTCATTCAGTGCTATCTTCCATGTGTGTGTTTTGACATTCTGATTCTTGACCCAAAGCCCCAGTTGAAATCTGGCAAAGGATTTGCTCAGTAGAAATATTCTGATGTTGCTGATGGCTGATTAATGACACTCATGAAATAGTATTCCACAGAAATCCAGAGAATCACATAGTCACTCTTCAGTGCCTTTTTTTTTTTTCCCTTTTTAAAAATGCAAATATTAAATAGTACTTCTTTATGATTAGTATTATGGCATGGCATAGTCTGTGTCACAATAACTGTATTTAGAAGACACTTTACTGCCAAGGTTTCTTCCTAAATTTCCCCAGAGTATTAACCTGAGTTGAGACATGTATTTGACTCTTCCTTTTGCATGGATATTGCTTACTATCACAAATTGAGGAGGTCAATGGATTTAAATGAATGCAGAATTAGAAAAGAATTTATTTTTGCCATACAGTTCATTCTCTTTCAAGTTCTGCAGCACAAATCAAAAATCAAATAAAAATAAAATTCAGGCCTTACAGCAACCTGAACTCTAAATAGTCACAATTTACATTTTCCATAAAATAATAAAATGAAAAAAAAAGGAAAATCAGATACTAATTTTTATTTTTTACAGGAATCAGCCATGGAAGAAGACACTACCTTTTGAGTTCTAGATACTTATTTAGTGTTAGGTGAAGTGCTAGTGATCTGGTCTCAGCTGCAGGCTCTAAAAAGACCAGAGGTCCAGGCAAGCAACTAAGATGCCTTCATGAGTGAATATAGGCATTTTTGGTGCACATCTTGGAGCTGGTAAGAGAACAAAACTGTCCATGTCGATTTAGTTTTATAGAATACTCTGGAAGAAACTGGAAAATATTTCTGATTTTCCCTTGTCTAATAGAGAGCAGCATGAGAAATGGTCACGTACACTCTCAGGGATCCATTTTTAATTCTCACATACACATAAGGACTATTTGTTGGTCAAATGTATAATCTTTCACAACCTGCTATGCCTAAAGGTGTTCTCAGGGATTGAAAAGGACAAGTTTATTTCACTTTCTGGTCTTAATTGACTCAGCCATTGCAGACACTGTACTTTGTTGACAACTCACTTGTGGCGTGGGAAACACCCAGATTTTTGGTTGGCCTTGTAACTTTGTTTCTTAGGGGTTTTCTTCCCAGTCGGTTTCACTAGTTCGTATTCATGTCCTGCCACTCCTTAAAGCAAAGAGCTAGAAAGTTACAAGACAGAGATATTAAGAGAAAAGGCTTGCAGTCCTATAGTGTATGTTCTTGTCCTCAGTTGCATCATTCAGATTACTTCACAAAGCCTGGCTTCATAAACCAGACAGGTAGACATTCAGCTACGTACAAAATAGGCACAGGTCAAATACTTCCTTCCCCCCAAAATAAAAAAAAAAACCAAGAAGTTTTTTTTCATTTCAGTGATAACTGAATGCACTGCATGTTATTCTACTTATCGTGATTGCTTTCTACATACCTAAATGTACTATGGTTTTCTAAGCCTGAGTATTGGGCCCAAACACCCATTTCTGAAAGCTGACTTACTCCAAGGAGGATCAACTGAAGAAATCAAAAGCATCATCCAGGTTAAAACTGATATACCAAAATGGATTGCCCATTCCAATGTCTTTATCCCCCTGCCTGTTCATTCTTCAAATGCCACACATTCAACATTGTGAGTCCAGGTGATTCTTGCATAACCACTCCAAGAATATTCAATTGTAGGAATCCATGGTGCTTCACTTGAAAACAGATGTTCACCACACCTGAACTTCTGCTTATCTCTTTAGAAAAATTGCAACTGGTAATACAACTAAAATATAAAAAAATCCCTAATGCTTCACAGTTGTAGATGGTGGGATTAAATGTATCTAATCTATAAAATGTAAGCAATTATGATTTATTTTTATATACACATGGTAAGATTTATTTTAATTATTTGTAAGAGTACTAACCAGTAACCTCAATCATTACAAGAAACATCTTCTATGCCATGTGCTCCATTTCATTTGACATTGTTGTTGATGTACCTGTTTTCTGTGAAAATTTGTCATGAAATTTTTTTTTGCAAAACTGTTGCAGCCTTTTCACTACACTGTATTTCTGTATGTTATCCACAACAGCTGATCCCTAGGTATTCTAAAAGGGATGGTCCTTCTGCAGAAAACATTAATTTACTTTTTAAATTTAAGAGTGGGGTTAAAGACTTTCAAAGTGAACAATGTGAAATAAGACTCATATTGAGTCATTTTGCAAGTATTATAATTGAACTATAACAAGCAGACTTTATATATATATATAGTGCAGGTTAAACTAGATTAACACAACTGGAAGCAAGACATCTGCTTTCTTGTCTCTTACATAAAGTTGAGTCTGCTTGTTAACATATCTATGTGGTCATGCTAAAATAATTACAGATTTTTATTATTGAGCAAGACTATAGGAAAGTTGCATATTTTAATCAAGATTTCTTGTGAAAAAACTGTACATATTATTATTATGTAGTTAAAAAATTATTTTTTTACTACTACTTAATAAGGTCACTTTAAACAGCAGAAATTCTTAGAAATATGAAAGTAAATGCAGTGGGAAGAAATGTGGCCCAGAGTAATACAAAACTTATGGTGTCACTTCCGAGGAAGCTCTTTAGTGTCAATTTTTTTCTCTGTAGAAGATGCTGGTATGGCAGGCTGCACGTTGCATGGCTCCCTTGGCCACAGAATACTGAGACAGTGAAATTTGCCGTGAACTCTCAGTTCCCCTTGTAAAAATGGAGAAATTTAAAGAAAGGGAAAATTGGGAAATAAAACTCTCAAAACTACATTATTTATATTGTGATAATTTGTTTCTCACAAGCTCCTAACGTGGCAGCTTATTGCTATAACTTTTTGTAACAACACTGGAGGACACTATCCAATTTGAAAACCCACCCAGATAAAACAGGTGCTAACAGTCTTGCTCAGAGACATTTAGTGCATTCTGCTGACTTCCTGTTGCACGTGGCCCAGATCAAGTCCCATTGCATGTTTCTATCAAAATTATGGTGCATGTTCACAGGGTTAAGCAGAATACACTGACACGTAAACACATTCAGCTTAACTATTTTCTAGCAAACTCCTTATTACTTCAATAGAATAATTTAAGGAGCATTTAATAAAAATAACTATCATAAACCATATAAATTCATTCCAAAAAAACTGTTCCAAACTAAGCACTGACTTTGCAATAAGAGACTATATATGCAAATTAAAAACTGATTTACTGGAGGCATGTGGGGAGAATTTTGCCTTAGAGGATAATAACTACTGGTATGTAGAAGGCCTCCCAGGCAAAAATTTTTAGGAAATGATGCTGGAATAATTTAATTATTAGCTATTTTTTCAAGAAAGAATGATAGTGTTATTTAAAACTAAAATACCTTCTCCTTCCTTTTCCAACAGATACTAAGGAACACGCACACCAAATTCTTCCAACATGCAGTCCAAACACAAAATATGACCAGTAAATCCAAAAATGTGAAAACAAATTAACTTCTCAAATACTTGGAGAATTCACCAGACAGATGTACTGATAAAAGTATGTATGAGGTCACTGATGAGGTCAAAGTATGAGCTGGGGTGTGTATTGTTTTTAATAAAAAAGCTACAGTGGGAAATAGATCCCTTCTGGCATGAATTACTATCAGCCCTGTCAGGAACACGAACGTGACAACTGGTGTTGCAGGTTTTTCGCCTAGCTGCCAACTTGGTGCTTGGAAAGCTTGCAGTGGCTGTGATGGCAAAAGTGGCAAATAAAATTTATTTGGTGGTGGGTTTGTTGTTTTTGTCTGTTTGTTGGGTTTTGAGTTTTGTTTTGGGGCTTTTTTGCCTTTTTTTTTCTTGTTTGTACACATACACAAGTCAAAGAATACTGTAAATATTCTAAATAAAACCCATTAATCCTAATCATAATTTTTACATGGCCAAAAGGATCATTATAAACATCTGCAGGTCATTTTCATATAAAACCAAAACAGCTCTATCCACAAACACCTAAACCCCCACCACATAAGAGGAGAATGCAAAATTTTACTCTTATCATCTGTATAATGGTATCATCTTGCTTCTCATCTTCCTTTCTTACCCACTTTTCCTTCTGTGTCTTGTCTGCATTTGTTCTCCCCATTTCTATACAGTAGTCTCTGCAGTAGACATTGTAAAGCACAAAATACAATGGCAATTTCGGAAGTGCTTTTGTGCTGCTACAATAGAAATTGTGGCAAGAAAGTGTTGGATTTTTGATTGGAATATAGTGCTGGATTTGGATGCAGATAACCATGGATGTATTTCAATATCTTGCACAAATTTCTTAGAAAGCTAAAATATGACTTGATATCAGTACAGTGTAAAAGAAAAGGTGAGGCAAAAGTCCTTTTGCAGTGTCTGAAAGTAACTCACTACTTCAGTGCTCTGATCTCTGCAGGCCTGTGGCCACCAACACTGTGAAAGAGCCCTATACATGCACTAAGAACACAAAATTTAAGATAAATACTATCCTGGGAGAACCTTTCTTAAGGCAATGATAAAAAGAACTCTGTTTCAACAAGGTGTTTCTTAAAGCGATGCTCTACTTTAGTGAGCCTGTCTACAGTCTTTTTTTCAGTTATGCAACCTTCTGAGTCAGCAAGGTCTCAATGTCTAAATATTTATGTCTAAATATTTATGGAACTTGGCAACTTCCAAAAATTGGAGTGCCATGTGAAAATGCACACTTCTTTAAAACAGAGAAGTTTCTCTCCATTAGGTCAAAAGAGAGCCTACAACAGAGTGTTCATTTACTAGATTTAACTAAACCTTTAAAAGCATTCCAGTTCTCTCTTTCATCGCTATTTAGTACATAGCAAGTTCACTTAGCTTACTCAAAGAAGCAGTTTTTAGAAATAGGGGCAATTACAGCCAGCGATGGAATGAATCCTTTAAAAAGCAAGTAAACGGGTAAACTATGGGGCATTTCACTTCTTCTCTTGAACTTTGCAAATGGAATCCATCCAGATGCACTTGGAGCTTTCTGAACCCTCCCTCTTAACTAGACCAGAAGTCAATGCCATAGCTTGTGCAGGAGAGACACTGACAGTTTGCTCCTGTCCTTCTGGCCTTTGGATTTTATATACATTCTGATTTTTTTTTAATTACATCTATTTTCCACATTACCCTGTATTTACAGTACATTGCACTCATCAAAAGAAAAGTGATAAAAAATACTTGTAATTAACAATCTTTAAAAGTACAGCCCAGAAATTTCTGTAGGACTAAAGTTATGTGTCTGGTCCTCTAGCTGGAACTTAAAGTTCTTGGGAAGGTGTAAGCATGAAAGAACATAAGTTACTGGTTTTCCTTAATGCTTAGTTTTCATATTACGAAAATTTAACTAAGCCCTAAAGAAAAAGACAAAATTGTTGATGAATTGATGTCACAGGTTAAAATCAAGACATCTTTAAAACCCATAGGGATAATACAAGAGCCTCATATTTGGGCTTTCACTTTTCCTAGTGTACCTAAATATTGTATTTTAAAGCATATTTAGCATAATATACTTAGGAATATTGAGTCGTGTTATATGTTTTCACACCATGCTTCTAAACAGCTTTCATGCTTGCCTATCACTTCACCACTTTCTCATAACTATTTCCCACATTTTCACAAGATGTGGTGTCTAGATTCTCAGTCAAGAAAAATAAAAGCACCTGGAACCACAGAAGGCAGCAGGATATCTGCTTGTAAGCTCAATAGGGTCAGATTTTATTTTATTGACATCTCAGCCAAATGCTATAAAAGAAACATCAGAAGTGCTCGTCTATAAAACGAAGCCTTAACAAGAACTTACTGCTTGCTGTCACTTCTCTTCCAGTTGTAGCCAATGAAGTGTAAAGTGTAGGAGGAAATGATTTTCAAAGAGTTATCCAAGTGTTTTCAAGCACCAAAATACAGCCAGTATTACTTGAAAAGAATAAGCATTTACTTGGCTTTAGAGGGAGCACATATCTATAAATCCATTAATTTATACGATGCAACAACATAAATCTTTCAAAGCTGTTTATGCCAAGAAATTCAAATAGAAGTCTTATATATACAAGAACTGAAAACACCCTTGCACATATGTTTACTCTGGAGTGTTACTGCTGATCTGTCTGTAAACTAAATAAGAGCTTATACCAAAAGGAAAACAACAAACACCTAATTTAAAGTCATTATTGGGGGGAATTACTGAGAAAATCTGTGAGTGACAGGCAAAACAACTCACAAGACTGGGATGCTGGTTAACTAGCTATGTGTACAGTTGGAGTAGAGAAAACTATAACTATCCAACTTCATGAACTATTTTTTTATTTCAATTGCAAATAGATCTCAGCTCTCAAGTGCAGAAACCAAGGGACTCAGAAAATTCTTGTGGTATTTTTTCTCTAGAGGAAAATGCCACTGGTACACTCCCATTGTAAATCTAAAGAAACTCTTAAGTATCAAGAGGTATGAATAATTCAAACAAGGTTTTAATTAGCTGACAATACAAGATTACATGAAGCATATTCTAATTGTTACAGAATTAAAGACTGCCAAAAGCTACAAGCCTAAATACAAACATATTTCTATTTCAGGAAAACTGTTCAGATTCAAATTTCAGGCCTTTTCAAGTTCAGTGATGGGCCAGAGGCCACCTAAAAGAGGTGTTAAGAACTGCATAGGTAAAGAAATGCTTTAAATTGATATAAACTATTAAAAAAGCAAACTATATTTGTGACCAGTTTGAGATACTGAACACAATACAAACAAGTCCTCACAAAAATAAGGTTTTGGACTGACTCTGAAACTGAACCCTGCCCAGACTAATTCATATCCAGACACTGGGCCAACTTAAAATAAGTTCAACTTGAAATAAGTATAGCTCTGATTTATGTCATATGGTCATCTGTCGATCATATGGTCAGTGGACTCTTCAGACTAGGAGTGTTTTAAATAATTCCTGCACATTAGAAAGCTGACAAATATATTACTGTATTTATATTTATACTATTTATTTCTGCTGAAACAAAAATGGTTGTACTGTATTCTAACTATTTGTGTATTAAGTTTCAGGTCATAGTGGATTTAAACAGACAAGTTACATAAAAAATAAGAAGATTGTGTTAATATTTTAATTAACCTGATCAAAAGTCTTAACATGAAAAAGGATTAGTTAATGCTGTTGAAATAAGCAGTCTTTGTGATAACTTGCTTGTTCTACTGCTAGCTTAAGCCAATTTACCCTTATGTACCTTAATAGTATGGCCTATAATAGGGTCACCAGCTGTAATAGAGTTTATATTTGGAGTTAACATTGGTATTTAAGTCCAGTTCAATGTCATTAAAACCTTTACTAAGACAGAATTTCAGCTGCCTCATGATGTCTTATGCCATTTCAGAGTGGTCAGATCCATGGGCTCTTGACAGCAGAAGGAGGCTGGCAGAGCAGTAATTTCAATCAGTGAAAAAGTCTTGATTACTCTACCCTTGATCCCACGGCTGTCAACATGACTATAGGAGACAAAATATTTCGTGAGGAATACAGCATTCTTCATTTTGGCATTTCATGGAATATACGGTGACCAAAATAGCATTGCATAAATGTATACTTAAAGCAGGCAAAAAAGTTCCTTCTCACTCCCTAACATAGTAACTTCAGATATTGGGGTGAAAGAAGGAGAATGGAGTAAAAAAATCACCAGAGTCACTTGTTCTTGCCAAGTCATCCCTCACATTGCCATTCTCAGAGAGGGAATACTGCTGCATGCTATTCATGTCTGCCAGCAACAGCACGTTGGGGAGAGGCTGTAAGTGGAAGGGATTTACAGTAGGGTTCAAAGAGGAGTTTATTCTTTGAGTATAACTACCAGCAAATGAAAGAGCAGGGTTAGATGGGTTAGTGTTCATAAAAGTCAAGGAACTCCAAAATGGTATGTTAAAAACACTGCAAAATCAAGCAGATTTGGCAATCTTTCCATGAAACAGTCTAGCACTTAGCTGCAGCAGATGTAGGCAGCTTCTGTTCCAGCAAAGATCAAGGGCAGAGTGAGAAAACACATCTGGACAGACCACAGTGGTTTCAGTATGCACCTACTTTCATTCTTTCTCTTCCTTTTCTGACATTGTAATTGTACTATATTCTGGAGGTAATGCAATACTTCTGAAAAAAAACAAACTTCCTGTGGCATCAAATTTTTGATATTTTACTTTCAAGTAGGAGAGCAGGGGAAGGTCATCAAGTCCTTTCAACGAACATCATACTTTTAAAAGTAGTAGGACAGGATATTTTTTGTTGTCACATTAGTCTGTAATTTACAGACTAGATTGTTGGGACAGTCTGTGTTACTTTATTGCCTCATGTCTTGCACTGTCTTTGCTATAAGGGCATGCTTTGAAATACCAGGCCATTTATTCATCACCTCTTTGCCTATGGATTTGTACTAAAAATATATATTGGTTCAATTCCAAATAATGGCTAAAAGATGATTCAGTGACAAGTACTGTCACCCAAGTATAATGTACCACACAATACCCTCAAAACAGTTCGTGGGACAGTGTTTATTTTAATTTTAAGCATAAGTAAGCTTAAAATTACAAGGAGTGTCTTCCTTCCTCCTGCTGTAGGCAAATTCACAATGTTCCACCCTAATATTGCTGATTACCATCCCTTTCCTTTTCCACAACTTGTTACTTTCTGGCACCCTCTGCTGCTTTACACATTACACCACAGATAGCATTTTATGGACAGTTGCACAGCTCCTGTATCTTCACTAAAACATCTTCCCAGTAGTTGCATTTCCCAGCCCAACCAAACAAAACCTGACAATAATCATACGTGGTGTGTGCCCTCATTTATTGTTTACAGATGTCAATGCTTAAATTTTCCAAATCTGTCTAGTAGCTCTTTTCTAAACTTAATCTGGACTGACCCCAAGGAACAGAGACAGTAGCTGTGGCAAATCTGTAGAAGCGTGGCCATCTCATGCTCTCACAGATATCCAGATAACACAATTAACAGAATCTGGAAGCTCCCACAAACTTTCATTTACAAATGGGACCTGGAGAGAGCAGCTTAAATGTCTTTTAAAGTGCAAAAACTGAAGGTTCAATCAGAACTACACAAGGTACTTTACATGGATGCATGTTCATGTGTGTGTGCTACACACCAAAACACAGGCTCATGTTGTTTTTCAAGAGACTTGCATGTTACTGAAGCTGCAGAATTCTCCATTGTCAGGAGAGGCAGTGGCAGATTATTGTAGGAAGAAGGATGAGTGAGAGGCCTGGGGACTCCACTCAATGTTATGAAAAGTTCTTTTGCGAAAAGTCTACCTCTCTGAGGAAACTCAATGGTTCACAGAAAAAGAACAATAACCTTTTCTAAATAACATACAGTACCCAAAATTACAAGTCTAAGCAGAAGTGGGAATGGTCAGAAAAATCTCTAAATAAAGTCCTCAACTCTAAGAGAACTGGCATGTTGCCACAGTTCCATAATAATCAGACATCTGAAAAAAAATCTAGAAAGCTGACAAAAATCTCAAAATTACCAGAAAGCCTTGTTTGGATATACTGTAAAATAAAACCACTTCAGATACATTATTTATTTTCTTGTTCAGCTTAAATATGTATTTTTGCTGTTCAGCTAAACATCATGCACTTTCTTCTCTATTTTTAAACCCAGTAAACATTCTAGACATTCCTAGTATTTATAACATACTCTCCCTATAGAAGATGATAAAAATACACCATGAAGCACACGTATTTACAATAATCTTGCTGCTGCTGTCTGGGAAAAATCTGTTAATGTCTATTACCACATAGGTGTTTTCTAAAATGCATGTGGTCAATTTGTGTGCATGTATTTAAACTGCATATTTGCATTGAGACTTTTCAATGCATTGCAATTAATGGAGGTTTCAAGGCCATTTATTCATCACCTCTTTGTCTAAATATTTGTATTAAAAATATATATTTGTTCAATTCCAAAACTTCAGGGAACGTTCACATGACATTTTTGAGGGGGCAAAAAACAACTACAAAACAACTGAAAACTGAAGAGCACAGAAAGCTAATTACAGATAGGGGGAAATAGGCAGATTGTCAACTGCATCTCTTCAAACAGTAAATACCTCAAAGTGTATGCCACCCTCTAGTCTTCAAGCATACTGCAGTATTTCATCTCTGCATATCCTCCCAATACAGCTTAACTTGAGCTTCTGGTCAAATGACACACACAGTTGAGAGATGGGGAGAAGAGATTAGTTAGATGGTCATGCCCCAGTGGCATGAAGGTAATGGCTTATTATAGATACAGATTGAAAGGAGGTGGGTTTCAAGGAATTGCAGGGAGAGGAGGGGGAGGAAGGTGTGAAGGAAAACAGTTTCTTTTAAAGAGCGAAAAGATTTTTTAATGTTTGGCAATCTTGGTCAACAGAAGCAAAATGTGCGTAACTAATTCCAGTCCTAACCGAGCAAACCTAACCACAACCTAATGGCTCAGTAGATTTCATGGAGACTGTATAACTATTCATCATAGTATACATACTTTTTGTGGCATGATTATTTCATTAACATCTAGATGAGTTATTCTCATGTGATTCTACACAGTAATAGTGTAAGGGATTTGTAAGCATAAATAAAAGGGCTAATAACAGCTTATGATTTATACTTCATAAATAATGTACTGCCAGCCTAGTAAAACAGTACTCAGGATGTGTTTCTGTAGCATATTATTTTATGACTTCAGACAGTCAAATGTGAGATACTCAGGGGAATGTGTATCTCATTGCCTGATGCCAGTGAGTAACTCTGAGCTGTTCTGTGAACAGAGATTGTTATAAATCTTGTGGTTCTTTTCATGTTCTCAAATGTAACGTTCTGAATGTAAAAAGCACTGCTTGTTTCAGTGCAAAATGAAGAACTGCCCCCAAAAGTCAAACTAGAATCAAACCATATCAAAAAAGTGATGACTTGGTCGCCTTCTTCTCCCCTTCCTTTCCAAGATAATAACATTCTTAGGCAGTCTCCCATTCCTTATTCTCTACTAGATCTAACACTTGCATCCTTTCCTCAGCTTCCTCTTTCTCTCACAATAAAAACATGCTTGGTCTACCACAAGAAGGCAACTGTTACTCTGCTTGTCTGTCCAGCTGTCACCTCATCTATATTTTCTCTTTAATTTCTTGAGTTCTTGGAAATGTTAGGGTTAGGTTCACAAAAGCAGTTGGAATTCCTCTTCTGCCTGTTACATGCTAAAATGATTTGTCTCTCATCTTACTCAAACTGGCTGTGTTAATAATATTAATAATCTCTTTTCAGCAAAACTTGAAACAAGAATTCCAACATGTATATCCTTGAGTGTCAACCATCTTTTAACATTAGAACCTTTAAGCTTACCTTTACAGAAATTCTGTCCTACTTCCTTTCATTATTCCCTCCATTCATATAGTCACAATTACTCTCATAACATGTCCTTAGATCAACTCTCATTATTCCTTTTATTTTTTTTCTTTTGGGGTACACACATCTCTGTTTCTGATACTCCCATTTTCATTTCTACTCTAGTCTTTATGTCAAGTTAATTTCTTATGCAAACGAAAAAATAAACTTCAGTTTCCACACTGATGAAGAATCTGCCACTTCCTGTAACTGTTCTTTGATTTGCATTATCTGTTTGTATATTTTCACTGTAGGTATATGTATTCCTTTCAGCCACAGAATTTTTAAATTTCTTTGGCACAGAGGATTACACAAAAAAAGCCATGAGCTCCCTGCATGGCATAAACAAGTTTATAAAATGGGTTTGTTGATGTCTAAAACAAAGAGAGAGAATGAAATCCTGAAGGTCAGCTCCTAAAATTTTGTCCTGCACTCATCATCTATGATTCAGGAGTTTAAAATAAGGTAGAATTCAATGGGATAGTTGACTTCAATACCCATTGAATGCCAAACAAATTGCAAATTCTGTGGAAGCCATCATACATTGCACACTGTACAGTGGATAGAAAGTGTCTGGATGTGTCAAACATGTTCAAGAAAGTCTTTCCTGTAACAACTAAAGACAGTCACAGGGGAAGGATGTGGGAATGAGGTTAGGTCTCAGAGGAAAGATCACACTCTGAAACTACCTAGGAAATGAGGGGATATGTCTAAGAAAGCATCTTCAGAGCTAGCTACGACATGGTCCTGGCTATGACAATGTTGGGCACCTGGGTCCTGGGAATCCCAAAAAGGTTAAAAGTTGAATGTAGATCACCTCCCTAGTGAGGAAAATCAGAAGTCATAGCTAGTTAAGTAAAAGATTTTACAGGTCGACTTGACAGTACTATCAGAAAAGTACCATCATGGTGAGGAGTGTCATTTCCTTCACAGAGAACCACTTGCTTAGATCCTTTCATAATGGAGCTGTATCAGCCTGGCCTGCTTCTGTCTAGAGCTGCCACTGTCGCAACATAGGAAAGAACAGAATATAACAGGTATTTGTTACCAGTGTGGCTCTACTGGGTATTTTACCCACAGTCCTGCAAAAGAGGATTGCATGAGACTTTGCCAAACCACAAGAGCTGGATTCAGAAATGCAGAATTAACAGGTAAGTAAATTCTTGTGAGGAGGGACACCAAAGAACGCATAAGGTGTGCATTATCATGACAAAATTTTCCCAGGGAAGGGGGAGTATGATACTTCTGCCACCACTTAAAAAATCCAGGGAAGACATGCAGTTGATGGGAGCTTGGTAACATTAAAGCACGGGCTCAGCTACACTGAGGATAAAATGTCCTCATAAATTTCCCCTCTGGAAAACAGCCTGCCTGGAGGCTGCACAAAAGTGTCGACAACATGAGCAGTTAAAGAACAACTTGGAGCCCTTTGGTCTACTTTGTTATGCAAACTGTGCCTTCATCAATGACAACAGAAATTAAAGGGTGGATTTTCAATTAAATCAAATCAGGGTCTGCTCTAAAAGGTGACAGGTCTCCCAGATGAGAGGGTCTTTTACTTGACCCAAGGAAGCCTGTAAGAGAAAGTTCCCATTGTAGCATGAATGTAACTACTCATCTCCAGTGTGACCAGGTCCTTCATAATGCACCTGGCAAAGAGAGACACTTGCAGAGCAGAAGGGAATTTTAAGATGATACTGGAAATTCCCTTACTAAACATACATAAGTAGGAAAAAGATATGGCATTTGATTTATATTGCCAAGAAATTGGCAGAATGGAAAAGAAGTCATGTTTACCGGCTGTGTCATGGCTGCACACTTTGTTTACAAAAGGTAAAGGTCCCTGTGAGCTGTTTTGATTTTGTACATTGAAAACTTCCCTGGCAAATAAAAATAAGTTTGCATATTTCTGATGTAGGCATACCAAAGAGCCAATAATCTGGATTACTTTATTCCAGAATACAGGTATAGTGTCACTGGAAGGACAATCTCATCTGTTTCTCTCTTTCAGATGTAAATATCCTCATTGACATTAAAGTTATATTTTGAACTAGTTGTCAATGCAAGCAAAACTCTTTTTCTTTCCCTGATCCTTTCCATGTGGTCCTTTACCTAACATCTGAGCATATTCTTCAAATAAGCACTCCCCCAAATGCCTGCATATGAGCTGTGACTATGTCTTGCAGGTTCTTTCTATACAACACGGGTAAAATATAAGCTCTCTTACCTAAAAACACAAGAAACCTCTCTTAGAAGCTCAAATTTTAATTAGTACCATTGTCTTTTCTCATTTTACATAGAACATGTTCCTATATATCATTCTGTGAACCCAACATCATTTTAGAAAAGTACTTTTATTTTTTCCCATCTTAAGTCTAATCCATTTTCAAATTCTAGATACTCCTTACCTACCACAGAGGACAGGGAAATCCTTTTTTGACTCTGTCTTATCTATATTGTGAGAAGACAATCCCTTGGACTACATTTTTAAGCAGAAAATTGTACTGACTAAGACTGGTTTCTCAGGCCTTTTCCATTCTCTCATGCAAAGAGCATCTTTCCCAAAACAGACGTAACTGGATTTCAGGCTATTCACTTTGTTTCTGAAACTTAGGTATGCAAGCATGTTTCATGGAAATGAGACTACTGTTTTTCATTCATTTAAACACACCAAACCCAAACATATGACAAAACTATTGTCTGTTATTCCCTTGTATTTTCACAAAACTCTCAGAGTAGCCAGCCGCAAAAAGCTGTGAAGACCCACGGATAGACATGAGGTGACAGTCTGAACTTAAATAAAAGGGAGTCATACAAGTGTTAAAGGGGGTCAAACAGGTCTCTCTGGAGGAAGAAACTGGTCTGCACATTTAAGGAGTTGGGATTAGTTTTCAAAACTCAGATTGAGTTCCCAGTTCCCTAAGGTAACATATTTCTACACCTGGCCAAATTGCTGAATGTATGTATTGTGTCACACTTGTGTGGAAAGCTCAACTAAAGCTGCTCCAAAGGACAGAAGATGTATCTTGAATCCAAACAATCAATCTCACTAAAAACTGCACCAGCAAAGTCAGGAGATTCTTCCACAGTTCAAAACTGTGCAGACAGGAAGAGCTCAGATTTGGGCCCACTTGACAGTGAACACAGGGATGATATTTTCAGGCTTCCCAGTACACAGAGAGCTACACACAGCCATAACCAGCACATATTCACATGCAGGTCATGGGCATTAGTAGAACCCTCAATGCTTACCTTATACAGAATTATCCTGTTTTTTGCAAACAATTTTTGCACACAGAATGCCAATGTTGATGTTCCCATCCTTGAATACTGACATTGCTGGATGCTGCAGGGATGCTACTCAACAGTGTTTGAAGGGCACGTACACTCTGTGGCTTATTAGTTCTAGCTTCCATCTATTCATCCTGTCCACAGGCTGACTCACTGCTAAGAAGACATTTGCATGCACCTTATCCCCTCACAACCTCACCCTCCTCCAGAGAGAAGAAACACATGCATATAAGCAGAGATGGAACCACCAGAGGCTTCTGTGGGACTACAGGAACACAATAAAGCATGTCCAGCACATTAAACTGCAAAGCAAAATTCACCAGTACATACATGGTAACCTTGTCCTACTTCAGCTTTAGGCTTCACACACTTAGCTATGTCAAAGAAAGTTCTCTCTATCATAAAAAAAAAAGCTCCCTGGTTAAGCAAAGGCTAATGTACTTACACCACCTTTTTCTTCTTAAAGTATGCAACTTCTCTTCAGTCTCACCGAAGAGAGAAAGATTTCTGGCATTCTTCTACCTTTTTTCTAAAACTTCTGAGATTTGAATATGAAATAATTTATCTCCCAATACATCTCAGATTCTCATATTCTGTGTGCAACATCAAACAGGTAAGCACAATGACAGCCATGAGAATCCTTGTAACTATGCAAGCTAACTATGCAAAAACTGGATGCTGCTGGGCTTCGCAGCTTTTCAGTTTTTATGAACTTGGACCTCTGGAGTCAATTCAGTTTGTCTGCAAGTACTATATATATTACTGCCAAAATGAGCATAGAGTACAATGCATCAAAATGGATCTAACTAAAGGAAAACTGAACCCCAAGCATTTTATACACACTTCTATTAAACATTAAAACATGTTTAAAAATTAAGGTAACAGCTGAATTGAGATGCCTTAAAAATCGCTTCAAAGATGATGCCATTGATATGAGGAAAACAAAATGAGTTTTGTGAGTGGAACAGAACTTGGAAATACTGGTAATGATTAATTATGAATTGATATCAATATTGCCCCCACAGAATATCAAGCATTTCTGGCACCAGAGAATTCATGACAGTGTTCTCTAACTTTTTTAAGCTAATAAAATGTCTTTGACAGGACCTCCTGGAAAGGGTATCAAATGGCAGATGCATAGAGAAAATATTTCTTCTCAATTGCAAGTTATGAGAGCAAGGATCACAAAAACATGCACAAGAAGAGGGTGTGGTGGGATTCTTATGGTTTATCAACTAAAAACATTAAAATTAAAGTGGTGACAAACATGCTATAGGAATATTTTGACTGTTGCTGGTTTGAGGGCTGATGTTATGGCGAACCCTGACAGGATATATTGCTACATACTCATGCATGTCAAACATGCAAACTAGTTTCAATCCCTACTGTATTATTTTTCTGCATATTACAAACACATAAGAGTCCAATGCTGCAAGGAGAACCGCCCTACCACTGAGTGAGCTGACTCAAATTGAGCACTACTAAGGGAAATTACCTGAAAAGGTGGCAAAATTCTGTCTTTGGCTAGGTGAGATCAATACACAGCCCAAAGGAAACAAATGGAGAGCAGGCTCAAAACCTCAGGTTTCTGCGATGCACTGAGAGAAAAGCTGACAAGTTTGAACTACTTTAACTTCAGAATATTTTAAATTTCCTAGCTCAGTTGAGACAGCAGTATAAACCTGGTATGTCAAAAGGCAGGAAAATAACCTGATTGATAAACAATGCAGCAAAGAGAGTGAAGCAAAGGATAAACAAATATATTATTATTAAGTTAAAGGGACTAAATGGGATCCTTTAGACTCTGTGGAAACACTGATGTATAACTACATACAGGAGTTTTCAAAACTCCTGTTTTGAGACCCAGAGCACTTGGGAATATTCTTTGGCCTAGCTGAGCTGAGAGATGGACTTACGGGAGGAGGAAAATGGACACAGAGATTCCCACAGGTAGTGCTATGGCCTGGGAATGCTGTGATCAGGTTTCCCCCATAGCAGCAGAGCTAGAGATGAAATCCAGAATCCTTAAGCCACACAACAATGCAAATATCAACAGGGAACATGCACCAGTTCCAGATGGAACAGATGGAGACATTCCTAGATTGAATACTTCTCTCTGCAACTTGTCTTTCTCTCCTGAAAATGAAGCCTGATAGACATCAGATTGGTAGGTCCTTAACCAATGCTAGGTGGCCACAAACCAGTAACACAATCTTGGAAAATCATATCTGTTTCCTGTGCTTTTGTCTCTTGTTTGTCTTGCCTGTATGGAATGGCAAGTTTTAAGATTATTAAAGTAGAAAGTGATTATCTCTCCATCTGTGCGTGTAATATTAGAGTTCCATACTGGAGTTCCCAATGTTCTCAGCCGGGGCCACTAGGTGCTGCCTTAATATGAGTAATTAAAATAATAACTATTATAATGGAAATTGCATATATTATTTCTATGGACCTTTTCAAGAAGCCTGAAAGTCAGAGAAAAAAAAATCTAAATCTGCATATTTTTTGATCTCTAAGAATCGAAAGACCCCATTACTCGCTTCATAGGTACCCAAAAATTTTCCTCTTACCTTTTGAAGCTTTGCAGAAAATGCTGCAGACACCTTTCCCCTTTAAAAAATGCACTGAACAAATGCACTTTTTTTTTTCTATTCCACTTCCATTTTTAAGCCCAGTTTCAGCAGTTTGCTATTATGCAAGCTCATCCAAATCACTGTACTCCAAAATCCTTGCCAGCTAAACAACCATGCACCTTGTTTATGTATTATTTGAATGGGAACAGAAAGGCAAAGGCCTCAGCATGGGGGAACATGACTGGAACTGCAAATGATACAGTAAATGCATGGTGATGTTACTGGAGCTCAGACTTTGTTCCTGTCATTTCCACAGTCTAAGGCAGTTTTATCTTATTAAATGTAGTTGACTTGCCATAAACACAGTAGAAGATTAATAAGACTCCATATGAATCACAGTCACTAAATGCTTCTTGTCTGAGAGTATTAAAAAGTCTTTAGGCAGCTGCCAGCTATAGCTGTATGACTAAAGTGCTATTTCTGAAAGTCTTGGAGTCAGTGCATCTAACTGGACTTCACAGTGGACAATCCAAAAGGCTATTTATATTTGAAAACCATTTGGCAAGTCTTGCTCATCAAACCAGTTTTCCAGACATAAAGACTCCACTTAATAATTTGTTCTTGGATTTACTGCCCTTAAAAATTTAGTTAAATGAAATTATTTATATAATCAAAAGAACAGGTCTACTAAGGTAGTTCTGGATTAATTAGAACTACCTTTAGAAGTTATGAAGTTTTGCTGCTGGGTTACCTCAAGGTCCAGAGATTCTCTGCTCTCAAGAGCACAGAAATGAAGTGACAAACTCTTAGCAAACGTGGAAAAAAAGTACCAGGAACACTATATGAGAATTAGGACCTTATGGTAAACATAGGACTGAATATTCATAATTTAAAGAAATAATTATTAAGAAGCATTTTAGAAAAGCAGCGGTGCCAACACAAACAAAAAAATATTTTTTTTTTCTTACCATTTGAGAGTTGCTCCGGGGACAGCCATTGATATCTTCAACCTTTTCATTTGCTAAACAAAAACAGTGAGGAGAGGAGCAAAAGTAAACAATGAGATAAAACTTTCCTTTCCACTTCCCTGCTAAAAACAAAAAAAAATCCAAATCAACTAAACAAACAAAAAAAAAACCAAACCAAAAAGCCAACAACTAAAAAAACCTTAAAAAACTAAACAGAAAAGAACCCCAGAAGAACAGCAGAAGAAAAGACACAGCAATAAAGTGCAGAGGGTTTTGTTGACACAGAGCTCCATTCTAAGTAAGGCTCAGTTGTACAGTAACAACACTCTCGTTAGCAGCAGTTGCTTCCACATGCCAAATCCTGCAAAGGGGGAAGTGTGAAGGAGGTCGCTGCTAATTCTTCAGCCCCTGCAAAATAACTGCTGACATGAAATCTTCCACAATTGTCTTTGCAGGGTCAGGATACAGTTTCAAGGCATCCCAGAAAGTATGAGCCACTCCAGCTAACAAAATGCACACATGGGAGACATATGGTTTAATGGAGCATTCATTTCTGACAATTCAAAGTGTGTAAGATACAGTTCTGGCCATTTAAAGTATGGCTAAACAGCAACTTCCAAACATGCTCACATAAACATATTTTTAAAATAAGACAAGGATGAACCACACAAATATCAGAGACATATGGACTCAGCCAAATTGTATTATTCAGGGTTCATCTTATTGTTAAATATGTTCAACTTGAATTATATATTCCCCCATGCAAGCAGCCAGCTCACAGTGCTTCCCTCAGCCCTGATCTTACCGATAATCTGGATGATTTCTGCTAGCAGAACTCCATCTGCAATGTCCTGTTGCAAATCCTTGATCAACCGCTTGTGGCCAGATTTTGCTAGGTAGTGGTTAGCCCAGTCAGTGTAAATCTGTGGAGCAGAGGGGGAGGGCAAGAGGAAGAAGTGGAAGAGAGGAAAGAAGACAATAAGAAGTCTTAAAACAAATGTTGGCTTGCACACCAGAAATATTTTGGATCACATTCCCATTTAAGAAGTCAGCACCAAAGGAAACAATTTTAACGTTCTTTGCCTTTTTTCTTCCTTTTTATTTTTTTTTTTTTTAACGGCCATACCCCTCCCCCTGTCATTCTCTGTTTTATTTTAACTTCAAATGATTCAGGCTGTTCCATGAGGGTTCAAACTTGCTGTGACCAGGCAAAATTCCCCTTATGACTGTAAAGGAAACTATTGTCATAAATCAATTACATCTACCGCAATTCCACCTCCCACCACATTTCTACCTCTCCAGATGCCCGACTGACAACTTTCATGCCCTAGGACTGCCTAAGAGAAAGTGACAGCAGAAACATGCCTGTGTTTGGGGAAGGGTTCATTGGCGAGTTGCTGTTATTTCTGTGCCTGATGACACTCTGTGACACTTTCTGCAGTAATCGCTGTGTCCCACTGCACAGGAACAGGTCATTTGTCTACTTGCCTACAGTTCAAGGTGCTCTAATACGCACAGAGGAGACTGAGAGCACTAAATACACAGTAGTCCTATCACTAGCATGACAGTATATATATTCTGGAAATATGCTGTGTCCTTTCTCCTCCTAAAGCAGAGGAGGGAAGGGTGAAACTGAGAAGAAGCAAATACTTAGCAACAGAGAGCACAAAAATGGCAGTTATCGACAAAAGGTTGAAAAGGACCAGCTGAACAACAGCCTCCAAAATAAGGAAGGGAAGAGGGGTGAAGAGAGAGGTTGAAGGCATCTCATGAGGCACATATGTATACAGAGCATTTGGTAACACCTACAGCATGCACACAAGCAGAACCAGGTTCACTTAGGGGGTTATAAGAGGAACAGACACCTTCACTGAAGGATGAGTGCACTACAAGAGGTGCTCACATCATCCTGCGGTGTCCTAGCATGAAGAGGGAGCTTAGACTAGTGGAGATTGGAAGGAGGTGTCACACAGATGGAAAGAATCAGCGGCCCTTGGCAGCCAGCCCCGACTCCCTTTTGCAGGGTGTTTGTGACCTCTCTCCTCATTCCAGAAAACAGGACTTGTACAGAACCTCCAGCTACCATGGGATGTTGCCACTGAGAAGAAGCATATATGTATTACAGCACCATTATGTGAGTACATATAATAATTAAAGGTCTTTCTTTGCTGAGAATATTGTTTGAAACTGCATCTCTTTCATAAAAAATCCCATGAGTTTTCTTTATAATCATCCTTTTTTTTAACATCACAGACTCTTGGGAGGAAAGGGTCAGAAACCCATTTCATGAACAGAAAACCAGAGGCCAAAAATATTAATTCCTTGCTTATTTTATGAAGAAAATATGTGGCAGAGCCACAGTGGGGAAATATATGCAATACCCAGTTCAGAATCTTACCCAAAGAACCATCATCAGCTTTCTACCCTTCCAAAGTATCACCGCCTAGTCCATATTGCCTTGCTACCTGAGTACCTTTGTCACAGATTTTCTCCCTCGTTATTAAAAGAGAGAAAATTGTACCTTGGTTAGTCTACATTTCTTCCCCTATTCCTGAAGGTGGGTCATTGGCTGATTTGCCACAGCTTTAGAACTTTAGATAACTCCACAAAATTAAACTGCAGAAGTGGATTTGGCTCCCGCATAGCCAAAGGATGCTGTTGTTAAATAGAGCCCTTAATCTCACTGCTGAACCCAGTTCACTTCAGTCACCTGTGTTTTTACTGATTGATATTATTTTTTACCCATTACCAGTTAATGATATAAAAAGCTCCATTAAAATGTTTTATTAAAGTCAATTGTAGCTAAGAAAGTGTTTCTTTAACTGCATAACTATATATAATGAATTCTAATCTGAAGTCTCTAAAGATTGTATAAACACATTTTTAGTACAATATGAAATCCTGATGATAAAAGACACATATCACACCCATAGCATCATATATTCCCTGCTACTAGTCATTCATCTTCAGTCATTCTATTAAAATCATGCCACAGAAATACTCTCTGAGCTATTATTATAAGCAGAACCATTTTCTGTATTCCAATGAAACTGATCCACTGTAATATACAGATTTTAATACCACTAGCCTTATTTTAGGTTAGTTTCGCATTACAAATAAAAATACTTTACCAGGAATTTCCTTTTTCATTTGTCACACCCTCACATAATTGGGTGTATCAGTCCTAATTCTAACTACAATTTGAACTATCCTCTCACTAAGCAGACAAAGAAATTTCATTCTAGCAGCTGCTTTGCAAGTGTCTTGTAGTCAAAGAATGGACTTCACTATCCCATCCATTCCCTTCATAATTTTCTTTTCTCATTAATTTAAAAGTGATAAGAATAAAGAATGCAAATAGTGTTTCATAAGCAAATAAGTTGGTATTATCCACATAATACCAACATTTTTCCTGATGGTGAGCATTTTGTTAGCTGTGCAATGACAGAAAAACATTATTGGGTGGAGGCAGTGTTAAAAGAGCAGTTGTTTCACTTCAGAAGTATTCTAAAAAAATCAAAAGGGCAAAAAGAGTTGTAGATGGAGACAATACAGCAAACTACCACCCAGCTGGCAATGGAATATCACACGTTAATTCCTTTCTTTTCTGTAGGGGGTACCACTTGCTTCTGTTACCACCCCCCTTCCCCATAAGATGCCCTTCCCATTCATCTCATTCTTCTGAGGACCCAGCTGCTCAGGAGTCAGTTGTAAAAAATGAAAAGTATGTAGATAGACACACAAAATTATAGACGCGTACATATGCCACTATAATCTGTTTACATTAAATTTTCTAATGCAAATATAATGACAAATAGAGAATCCCCCCTTCACAGTTTTTAAGCATTGGTGTAACTACGCACCTCTAACGTGCATCATTATTAACAATAGTCACACAGAACAGAAGATTAAAAAAATCAGTAATTTCATTCAATAGTCTGCTTTTTATGGGTGCTCCCCTTCCACTGTGTGCTGAGCAGCTCTAAGAAGGAGTTGTGCATGCCACCCCTCTTTTCAGAACTGGCTAGAGATCATGCTGTCATGCTTTAATTGTGCAGCAATGTTTCCCCAAAAACCTCTTATCTTCAATTTTTCTATGATGAGGTTGTTTCAGAGAAGAACACAGACAGAAGGGTTAGTTATTGCAAAACTTCCTCCCCCCTCTGCTACTCCAGTAACCCTGCCCTACAGCCACACACTGGGCCAGGCTGCTGACTTACTCATTTCCTCCCCAAGCTTCCTCTCTTACCACCCTGCTTTACAGACACATGAGGCGGGAGCATTCCACTGCAATGCTAAGCTATGACTGCTGCCAACATAGAGGACAGCCACTGTTACCTGCAATGCGAAGGACCAGTCTCAGCAACATGTTAATGGAACAAACCTGATCCTGTGTTTGCGTGATCCAAGCCCCATCCCAGCACCTGGTGATTTAACTGCTTGCAATGTGAAACAGGATTCAGCTGGGCAATCCGAGCTTGGGCACAGCCTGCTCATGTCAACAAGTTTTCCCCCAGCATTCCTCAAGTGCTCATCATACTAACCGTCAACGGAGTAGAGAAAATAAACTCTGATACCCAAATACAGTTAGGAACTTCACGTCAATACTTCACTTATAGCTACAAGGAACATAGTAGAGTTGCTTGGCAGGATCTGTAATGAAGCAATATACTTCATAACACGGTTACTTAATGAAGCAAAAAAGAGAGAGGATCTCACAGGTTACTGCCTTTCTTAGAAAATGCTTTAATCATAAGCCATGTAATTATACATCAGGCAGTGCTATAATGCATCCTCTTTAAAAATAATAGAGAAATGTTACCACCCACAATCAGTGCCAAGGGGGAAATGTCATACGAGTCTCAGAAGTGCAGGCAGACTAATGCAATAATAATGCATGACACTTTCTCAGTATCTTCCACTAAATCAACTCAACATGCTTTTCAGGCATAAATGAGATCACCCCTTCTATTTATTATTTCTGTAGACCTGGGAAAACTGAGGTATAAATGCTGCTTTTTTGATGTGGCTCACTGAAGGGCAAACAGAGCTGGGAATACAACCCAGATATTCTGAGTTGAAATAATTTCTTATATAAGCATTTTTATCAGGTAATTTTATAAAAAGGCTTGATGGGAAAAATGTATATGCCAAAAATCAGAACCCTTCCAGATATTTCTGTTTGTTTCCTACACAATATGGAGCCTCAGCTTTGAAAATTGTCTCCTTTTGCTACTGAGAAGACAGCTTTCCATACTGAGAGGACACCTCTGTCACTCCCATATGTGCCAATGCTGCTGCTGGGGCAGAACAGCAGTTATTGCCAATTGAGTTATGCTAAGGCCTCATGACAGATTTCCATGCCATTTAGGAGCATAGGTTATATTTGAAAAATATTTAAACCTTTGTCCACTATATGAAAAAGTGTCCTTCCTAGACATATGGATTAAACAGGTAGTATCCAGGTCTTATCACGTGTCCTTTAAAACACTCTGTAGGGATGACTGTATCCTCATTCATTAGCATGAAAGAATTGAAATGCTGTCCACCAGGGCTCACTCTCATGCTCTATTCTGTGCACAATGTCACCCTAATGCCTTTGGAGGTGGGGAGGCTTTTTAAGAACTCCATTTCCCAAAAAGAACCTGTAGGCAACAGCAAGCTTCTCACAGATTTTTCTTTACTCTTTATCTTGTAGCAAACAAGAGTTGGAGAAATGGAAGGAAAAACTATTCTTAAAAAAAAAAAATGTTGCTAGCAGTATACCTGGATTACAATATTTCATGGCAATACAGAATATTACTTTTCAGCACAGCAGGAGGTCTGTCTTTTCTTCTATGTTTAGACTATATCAATGCATTTCATAATTCTTTTTTTTTTCTTTTCAAAAGACGAAATAAAGGAAAATTGAACTATTAAATATCTCCAAAACTAGAATTATAACTGTCAGCCAAAGTGGAAATATGGCCCCGTTAACTTAATAAAAAGGGCTACGTGATTTTCTAGTGCTATGTATTTACTCTGCTTAAAATGTAGTCTTTGGAGACAACTGATAGTTGATGGCACTTACAGCTTTTTACCCACAGACACTTGTTCAAATTGTGCTTGAAGAGGAAGAGATAGATGAATTGTTTCTGTTGTTCTCCAGTATGGTACAAAATGGGCTGTAACAGCTGCATATCTATTTCCTAGGAGCTTTTCTAGTGCTAGGCCTACCCTGGATGCTGAATACCCAACAGAGCCTACATAACAGTCCCAGAGTCCCTGATGAAGAGGATTTGCCAGAATAGAGGGCATGACCACAACTCAATTTCAGCATAGCTATTCTTGGCTAATAAATTGTAGGTAGCAAAGCATGGATTCGAGTGTCCCTGAAGTTCTTTGTATTTATAAAGAGAAGCTGGGCAACACATTGACTAGCTATAGAATAGGGTGACAAAATCAGATTGCAGTGAGATGGCTTTCTTCTTTCTACTGCCTATACATTAAGGAAAACTCAACTGGAAGGCAGGATCTGACCTTCTAAATATTTTCTTATTGAAGGTTATGTCTCCGGAATACAAAAGAACAATTTATTAGTTTCAGCTCTCCACTTAGCAAGCAAAAAGGCTAACTTTGAAAACAATCGTTCTCATTTAGACTGCCATAAGAGACAGATCAAGCATTTGATTTATGTCTTGATTTAATTGTCTGTAGAAAACACACTACAACTCATTTGCTATGAAGTAAAGCTGGGGTCTGGGGGTGGCCCTTCTGTAACTTTAAGCAAATTACATGAGAAAGAAAGGTATTTACACAACTAAAAATATATGACCAGAAAATAAAACTAGAACAACTTAATTTATAGGCAAGATGGAAGCCAACACACTTCATTTAACAGGATGAAATAAGTAATAAATTACATTCCACAAACCCTGTTTCTGAATCCCACCAAGCAAATGAGAACAATTATGAGTTAAGGAATAGAAACCACTTAGAGGGATACATGCCAATTAACCAAAATGTCAGAATCCCTGTAGTACAATTCTATTTTGTAAATAGCAGCATGTATCCATCAACACTACTCAGTAATTTACAGATAAAAACACAAATAAATAAAACTCCACTAATCCCAGCTAAGAAAATTAGAAGAAACAATACTCTTCAACAATCACTGGCAAGGTTTAGATGACTTACAAAACTTTAAGGGGGCTGCTTTATGTTTCCAAGCTTCTCTTACAGTTTGTGATCTAATCAGATCTAATCATGTGTATTTGAAGCCAATATTTACCAATGGCACTGGGGCAAGACTTCTGATGCTTCTGTGCCAGATGAAAGGTAGCAGTACAAGCTTCTTTGAGTGTATATTTGTGTGTATTTGCATGTAAAATTCCATGAGTAATTGGTATATTTCCCAGCTAAAAATCCAACTTGTTATAGAACGAAATACCTTGTTCATCCTTTGTAAAGAATCATACTGATTTGCTTTACAGTTTAATCATATAATTTTGTTTATTTGCTTCCTACATCTACTCTTCAGTCCTGTGCAATAGCAATTAAATACCACAGGAAGGAGCCAGATATTCATCCTTCAGCTGCAGGGACCCTAGCCAGACAGCTGCTTCTCTGCAGACTTCTGCTGTGGCGAAGCAGTACTTTACAAGAGAACAACACCACCACAGTTACTAACATTGTCCTCGAGCTTCCTGAATTCTCAGGAGACAATACTAAGTGTCACCCACACAAAGCAATCCTCCAAAAGCAGTCAGCCTTGAGACTTGCTGTTATAAATACTCCATATATTGGTACATACAACTTGGTAACTATTTCTTAGATATATACACTTTTTAAAGTTCCTCTTTATGAAAAAAGAAACAGCAAGATCTGCTTCAAGAGCACAAATGCACTCCATTCACTAACCAGAACAAACCATGCAACAATCTGAGAACTTAGATAAGTAATCCTCCATCCCCACAATGTGTACGTCAAATGCTGGTTCTTTAGTGTGGAACTGTGTTTCCCTACAGAGCAACCCTTCCAGCTAATGTTGACATAAGTGTGTCCCAGGAGTCATGGGGGAGGGAGTATGTGATGGAAAGAGCTTATGATTGTCCTGTGGAGTGAGACATACACAGAGATGTTTCTGTAAGCTGATGTGATGCTATAGTAGAGAAAAATATAAGAGGACATGCTTTAGTCTTGATAATGGTGATGTGTGAAGAAAGTAATTTGAGCAAAAGCACAGTGTCAGAATTCTCTAATACAAATAAATGAACTGAAATATATGAGAATCCCCTATCTCCTGTATGGGCATTCAAACTTGAACATCATCCAAGCCTGCCCATAGCTTGAAGCATGGCTCTCTGTGACAGCTCCTGGCTAAAGAGAACTCCCTCAGAAGACACAGCTGATTTAGGAAGGAGCACCTGTGCTATCCAAAGGAAGAAGGGTAAAAAGAAAGACATTCTACTTTTCTGAGCATTCAGGATAGCAACGGTGACCCTTCATACCAAAGGCCCCATTCCATTCGCTTGCATGAAAGTTCTTATGCTCTAAACTTGTATAAATCTTACATTTCAGAAATGTCTTGTCACTGCCAGAATAAATTTCATGACCAGTCCTGCATTCATTTTAATAAAGAAACACACAGTAAGCAGAGTTAAGTTTTCTGTAAAGGGAAACTGGATTTGCACAGGTTTTCTTTGTGGCTCAGCAATATCACAACAACACATATGAATGGAGAAAAGATTTCTACAACCTCAGACCTGACTAGAAAGCATGAAGTAATTTGAAGAAAAAAAAGCATCATTGCTTTCTTGATTCATTTTTTGTTCAAAAACAAAAAGCCACTCTTGGTATCAAACTCCTTCCTAGATGGAGTCAACACCTGCCTTCGCAAATCAGTAATGGGGCTCCTTAAATGGAGCTGAGAAGATTCCACTGTGACACTGCTCCAGATTTTCCATCAAAGCTCATTTTAAGGATTTGTAACTTGGACAGAGAGATTCTTTCCACACTGCAATTTAGCATTAAAGAACTTGGCCCAGGGATCAAAATAACCCTCTTTGCCAACTCTCCTTTTTGAATGTGGAAAGGCAGATTTATGATACATAAAGATGAAAAAATATTAAGACATACATTTGTTCTTTTCTTGTGAGAAAACAGTAGTAAATAAGACTGCAAGACTGCAACTAACTTTAAAGTCTTCAGAACTTTTTGAGGCTTAGAGACTATTTTGAATTGTCTGGTTTCCTCTCATGTGGGAGAATAGCTTTGCAAATCAAACTAACCAAAATACACTGTTTACTTTCTGAGCTATATATTTTATAACACGATATTTTAACTCTTGCTTAATTTTTTTCTGGGCTTTGACATTTAAAAGTGGTTTGCCACCAACTCTATTATTTCAATATCAATAAATGTCTTGCACACATTCAGCGTGCTACTGAGGTGCTAAAGGTAACACAACATTAATATTAAGTAAATAATGATTTCAAGTATAAGTTATCTGAGCCTATTCTTACTGTCATTAATCTCTGGTAAAACAGGTCTTGGTGAATGTGAGAGTAATAATGGTCATGTGTGTGCAATCATTTTGCCTTTTGCTACCTAGCTGAAGTTTAAGAAAATTAATTATGCTTACACAGATGACTACCTATACATAAACCTTTTCAGATCAAGAAATCAAGAAACCAATAAATCAAATGTTTCAGGACTTGAAAGCCTAAGGATGGAGCTCAGTACAATAGGAATACCACTTTATGACATTTCCCGTTTTTTTTTCCTTGATCACCATTGAAAGCACTGTCCATAATAAAGACCTGTCCATTCTGATTATAATAATGCTTAAATTTGCAATCATCTAGGACCACAAATTTTATTTATGAAGCAAATTCTGTCAGTCAATATTCTTAAACAACAAAGAGAAGATAGTAATCCTATCATAGTTTTGACAACAGAAGACTTTTCATCCCAAATGAGATTCAATATTATAATCTTTCTCATTTTTTAATGAAAGGTGTGTCTCATATACAGCTTCTACAACAACCAGATTTGGAAGGATCCTACAATGGAAAGAAAAAAGTGCTACATTACTACTAAAAACGTTCTGAACACCCTTCCTTTCTATTATAAAAGGTGCCTAAACACCTCTAGTAAAGCCTTTGGGTGCACATCACATGAGAAGAAGCAGTGTCTCAAGGAGGGATGTCCCTATGACCTGGGGAGTCTCCTTCACTGTTCGATCTCCCAGGCAAACCTACTAAGAAATATCCAAAGTTTTGGTTCATCTATACACTTTCGCAGGACTACACCACACCCCAACATGATAATAAAGATATATGATTCATGGCTCAAAATTTTTTACTTATGATTTACCTTTGACGACAGTGAAAACCCCTTCTTTTATGACAAAAAAAAATGATGCTTTTATGTTTATTCTCTGGGTCCTCATGACTGGCTGTACACAGGGTACCCACTGCCCACTTCCACAAGGTACTGCTCTCCACATCTGCAACTCTTTACTTAGTGTCCTATGTTTCCTTTTAAAATACACACTCTGGTGACACCCTGTCTCTTGGATAACAGACTAGAAATGAAGGATAAGGATTGATTAACTCACTTTAAAGGGCCACTGCCTTTAAATTTAATTAAATCCATATCTTCTACCTCCCACACAATCACCCCTTGGGACTAAAGGCTTCTGTAAAGGATTAGAAAGGAGATATTCTCATTGCAGCCACACCACTTTACAGAAAATAATTCAAGATTTGGGAAACTGTGAGCAGGAAGCAGATGAGGAAGAAAGGGACTCACTGAAAACACAAACAAATAACTCTGCTGGCTAGAGATTATAGCATTCATTTTGGACAGAAGCAATTGTTGTCCAGCCTTTTCTTTCAAGAGCTTTCTGTATTTTGTCCTCAGTAAGAAACAGAAGTGGTCCAGTAAAAGAAGCATCATTGTTTCTCTCGAGTCCCTAGTGAGCCACCTACCACCTTGTGTCCCATTCCATGTTAGGCTCAGTTGTTTTCTGCTGGTGTTAGATGGCACTAATGGCACCACTAGCTCCTCAGGTAGCTCTGAGAAGGCTGGCACTCCAAGCATTTCAATCATTCACGGGCATGCGGAGTATTACTTTGGGGAATTCTTTGACAGCTCTGCATTTAGTCTACGTTTATAAAAAGAAAAACTGTTTTTTCTGACCTTTCCCATTAACCTTTGAACTCCATGATAAAATAAGAAATAAGGTAACTTGTTAGCTGTTTTGTTTGGTTTGGTTTGTTTTTTTAATTTTCTTTTTTTAAAGGGCATAATTGTTGCTGATGAACAAAGAATATTTCATTCCAAAATACTGGGTTGCTTGGTTAGGGTTTTTTGAGCTCTTTTTCTTATAGGAGTCAGGTGCTTATTTCACCTGCCTTTTAAATAAACCTTGCTGGTATGGTGCTTGACTCTATGAAAGCCAACACAGCCTCTGAGTATTCTCAGAAGTACAATTTCATGTCTGTACAGATCCTTAATGTAGAAAACTGAAATGGCTATGGATGGAATAGAAGTGTTGCCAAAATAGACAGCTGCTGAGTGGGAGTTCTGAGGATGAGAATTATGGATATAGGCACCTAAAATGCAAGTGAGGTAGGTCATAGGAACATAATTTCTTTGGGGGAGGGGAGAAGATCATATTTCAGGAATTACTCTACAAAGGATGATAACCTTTGTTAGAAGTCCAACCATTTCCTACATTATTTAGTGCATAACGTAAGAATAGTCCCTAAAACAAGCTTTTCCTTAAATTCTTACAGTTGTTCTTGAAGGCCTCTAATAACAGAGGAGTGGGGTTTTTTTAATTGTACTTGCTAAATGTCTCTCATTTTGATGTAAAGGTAAGGAGAAATGCTTTGGAGGAACTTCCTGAAAACATAAAAAACACTAATGCATTTGTATTATTTTTTTTAAAAAGAATTTATACATTTGGGAACTTCAAGTTGTAGAGGAAAGCAAAGTTTGAAATTTTATGAAACTGATGTACCTCTAGAGTTTAGTAGTCCCACAGAAAGGCTTCTCAAACATTGCACCAGATGGCTTTGTTCTTACCTTCCCTGGACAGTTTCACGTTACTTCACTATCATGAATAAAATCCCATACTTCATCACTGCTTCATTTTATGTTGCTGCCATTATCTTGTTACAGATTATAATTGAATTAGCATTATCTACCTAATAATTATTCCGGATGCACAGCAGTAAAACTCTTTTAAAGTCTTAAGCTCTGATCTATAGTCTGCTGAACCACTTAAGTTTCATCTGTGTCTCTTAGACTGAAAAAGATATTCCATACATTAAAGAAGAATGAAAGTGGGCAAATGGCTTCTCTAGTCTGTGGTTTTATAGTAAAACAATCCCAACTCAGCTAGATAGATTAAATGCATCTTTCCAAAACATTATATATCCTTTTATTGTGTAGATGAATATACTGCATTCCTTCAAATCCACAGCAGTATTCTCATATAAACAGCTGTTTACACCACAGTGCAAAATAGGTGACTTTGGTACATGTAAAACAAGTTGCAGGACTTGGATCCCCAGGGGACACCACAAAATGTCTGAAAATACTGCAGTAAAATATATACTCTAGCATACAAGTGATCAAAGGTCTTGTATTGTAAGCCATTAAAAAATATTACATGCTAAAAATGGCATGTAAAATGCTCACAATGATATTCAGTGTTACAACACAGTCCTGGAGGTAATTATCTTAAGAACAATATATTTCAATTAAGTGTGTTAGCACTCTCCAAATTCCAATCACACAATAGCCACAGTGATACAGAGGGCACATGACAATATTGCATAATCACCCTTGCAATTATGTTCAACCAAAAAACTGCCCATAGAATAGGGTACCCATCTGAATGCAGATGATGTGAAGCAAAGATTATTTAAAAACAATAGCATGCACATATATTTGCATGTTGTCCATTCTTTGAAAAACAAATGTTTACAAGTCTATTGGGCATTTCTGTTTACGAGAGGCTCACATGTGCTCTTCAGCAGTTACTAGGTAAAACATTTTTTAAAAAAGCACAAAACCAGACAGCCTCCAGTTTGCATTTGGATGGATTGGTCCCAAAGACCCAAGAAGAAAGCCAAGAATTGAGAAAATGTCTTAATTCCACTTGTATTTAGTATGATTATCATCTAATTGTTTTAGCTATTTATATTCCATTCTTTGAATATACACTATATAAGCAGAGTTCATGAAGAATCTAACAACTGAATGAATAGCAAGCCCATGTGCAGAGAGGTTACAAAAATTAGGGAAGGTGTGATGTTGGAGCACAGTTTGTAGAATTGTGCAAGTCCTTTGCTATGTACATACCCCTCTTGGTGCCCTTTGTGGGAGCAGGCAGTGCAAACACCTCAAACTACTTATGGCTTGCCCTGTTTCTTACATTGTTTGTTCAACTGACCACACCATCTGACTTTGGCACAAGAAAACCTTTTTTGTGGAAATCTGGCCCAGTCACTGTTTGCAGGGAAACCCAAGCACTTCTAAATAAACTTCATATATTTATTCAGTCAAAGTCAGTAGGCAGAAAAAAGGCTTAAAGCAACAGTTTTCTTTTTTTTTCCCACTGCCTCAGTTTTTGATGTTCCTTGAAAGCATTTGAAAAGTCAATTAAGGCTGTTCTCTTTTCCTGGTCTCCTGTCACTGTGGAGTTTTTAGAGAGCCATGACAAATATAACATGGCCTGGTCGGCTCCAAACCTGCCCATGTGCCCCTTGAAGCAGAAATGGCTTCTTAAACCCTGAAGTAGCCCATGTGGATGCAGGAGGTGCAGCACCTCTGTATTCACCTCTGTGTGAATTCCGACTGTGTGAGCCAGTCAGAAGCGCTCTATCCCTTAAAACAGCAGCCCTTCAAAAATAAAAAGAAAAATTCAAAATTCCCATTTTTGTCTTTCTATACCTGTGAGCTCTTATTGATGCTTCTCCTTTCTAGAACCATCACTTTTAAGCTTTAAGATGCCCTTTAATCTTACTCACTACACTCAGCTTTGTGAAAAGTAAACAGTTCTCAGTCTGGAGAGAGCAAAGACAGAAAATGTTTCCTTATAATTACTTTTACTCTTTTTGCATGAAAGATCATTTTTGCCATTGCTTTTTGTCATACTCTTGAAAGACCTTTTATATGGTTTAACCTCAAAGCCAGAACAAGAGTGGTTGTCAAAAACTTTGACAGACTCAAAGCATCTTCCAAACTGTTTTGTCTTCTGCATAGTAATGTAAGCCTACTCATAGTAAGCATTTTTTCAACTATTTTTCACAGATGGCTTAAAAACAATCCACTGATTCATGTAGGTCTGCTATATGCCATGTTGTAAACTTTAACATAAGAAGGGAGTATTTTATATGATACCAAATATTGAGAACTATGGAAGAAAACAGGGAAAAAGAACAACAAAAATGAAAACAAAAACACAAAAAAACCCCCCAAAACAAAACAGGAAAGAAGATAGCCTTTCATCAAAGAGTCTTATATCAGAGCTTTATCACTGCTTTTTCCCTTAAGAGAGAAGGTTGATATCCTTTAAGTTCTCTCTCTGAAGATATTTCTAAATTAAGGTATATCTCCAAGAGACAGCAAGGCATAGAGTTTTGCTAGGAGCAAAAGCACATGCAAAACTTTTCAGGGATTCAAATAAGTACAGCAGAATGACTTTGTGAAAATTGTTTTTGTTGAGACAATGGGCAAAGAAAAATGACCTGCATAAAACAAGGAGAGACAAAACTCATGGTCAGAAAAATCACTGCAGAAAAAAACACAAAAATCACAGATTTAACCAAATAGTACCAATGTGCAGAATAAATTAAAATTTCATGTTATAATTATGGCTGAAATAATCTTGGGATATAACCCAAAAACACAACGCAGATTATTTGGGTATTTTCCCTTTTAAAACAGAAAGGTGGCTGAGGCTCATGTAAGGCAGCAAGTGGGATCTAAAAATTCCTCAATTTTGCAGGGAATAACCTTCTGGAATCTGATTTTTTTACCAGCTATTCCAGCCAAAGAGTTAGCAATGTACTTCAGTAAATCTGCTTACCAGCAGAAAACCCAATGTCATGACATCAACTACAGGCAAGATCTTCACTTCCATCAAGAACATCCAACTGCAGCATATACTGATGCAAAAAAGAAATAACATTCCTCTCCTCACAAAGAAGCTAAAACAAATTCATCTGTTTTCAGTTGGATATTTCATTAAAATTTCTGGGGTTTGGCATCCTTCTACCTGTACCACAAGAAAGCGGAAATAGCTCCACTGAAGACAACATGTAAACAGAAGAATTGTTGCATTTAGGATAAGAAGTAGGGCCTGGAGCTAAATAAACAAACAAACCGATCAACCACATCCCCCCCTTGGCACTGCTGTGCAAATTGAAGTGTTCATCACAGCTTATTGTAAGCTTATGGTACTAATGAGTATCTGATGTTCCATCTTGTTTGCAGTTGCTTAGAAAGCTGGCCAGTTTCTACATTGGATCAATTCCTTCACTAATGCCAGTCAAAACTTTGTTCTGCCCTAATCCTTTTTCATGCGGAATTAGGTGGAATGAACTGCTTTCCCTAACACTGTCATCTTTGCCAGGCATCAAAAACAGTTCAAGGCAGGGAGACGGACAAAGCCCAGCACTCCCAGAAGCACAGCAAAACCTGAGAAGGGAGCTCCTGGGACATGGGATGGACTGAGGCCACAGGGTGAGTCTGAGGAAGCACTGAGGTACAGGATGTGTGCTGACTAACCATGGCGGGGAAAGAATGTCACCTCCCACCCCCACATCATGCGAGTCACTCATCCCACAGCTCAGTGACACAGAGGATGCAGGAGAGCACTAACAGTGGGCATTTACACAGCAAGAGACATATGGAAAAGCAGACCTGCATCCAACAATGGCACTTACTCCCAGCTCAGTTCTGTGGCCTCTGCTGTTACAATATGTCAGAGCTCAGAGCAATCAACGCACCAACTGATTGCAATGTAATATATATCAAAGAATACGTACCTTGCATAATTATGCTGCAATATTTCTGATTTTTGTATATTTATCTATATACACATATGTCATTTGTATATGCATACCAGACAAACTGGTATGGAAATAAACATGGCTGATCACCGAAAGTCAGTAATATTTAGGAACAAGATATTTTCTTCCACAATGCGGGAATCCAGCCTGAGGTGAGCATCTAGGCTCCATCAACAGTCTTTACCCAGAAAAACAGGAAACTATGAAGCTTTTAACCCAAGCAAAAGCCTCATACAAGAAGACTGAGTTCCTCTCTAAAGAGGCCCTTCAATAACCAGGAAAGCAACCTAGAGGACTAGTTTAAATTAAGGTCCTAATTTTTAGAGGACAAAAACTGGTGAGACTAATCCCATGTGTAGTGCATTACTGCCTTTAAACTCAAATTTTGTGGATGACTGGAGGCATCTAGCTAAATATTTATAAGCAGAATAGGAGGATCTATATAAAAAGTGCACAGCACATACTATTCCTCACAGTTCTGCTTTTAGTGAAATCTGTGCTAATATATCCATTGATTTCTGCTGGGGCAAGAC
The DNA here is from genome assembly GCA_013396655.1 of Campylorhamphus procurvoides. Classification (NCBI taxonomy): domain Eukaryota; kingdom Metazoa; phylum Chordata; class Aves; order Passeriformes; family Dendrocolaptidae; genus Campylorhamphus; species Campylorhamphus procurvoides. The sequence goes on along the minus strand of WBMV01000702.1, from coordinate 2,116,423 downwards.
TGAACAGAGTACATCTGTGCTGTTTTGAATTATTGTCACAGAAGAACAACAGGAATTTGCAAAGCAGGAACTTGCAGAAATGCAATTATTCCAGGAGGGTCACACTCCTGGAATGTGGATATGGATAAACATCTGTATCTCACTATCTCCCTGTCTTCTTTTTGTTTTTCTACCTGCACAATCAAAAAGTATCCCAGACCTGGAACATATATTGCTTCAAATAAGATGATCACACATTCAAATAAGCGTAGACATATTTACTAGGAACTGAAGGCTAGGAACAAAAATACAGGAAAAAATGTGGAGAACAGGATTTCATAATGCGGCAAGACCTCTGCTTAGGGGTTTATCACACTGAAAAAGGTGCTATGGGAAAAGAAGTAAGAATGTATGTCTAAGTAGTTGCATAATAACTTGATAGAGCATAGAAATGGAGTCAACTTTTCTAGCAAATTCAGTTTATCTCATCTATGGAAATAAAAACTAAATATGAGAAATAAAATAACTGCAGTAACTTACTCTAGAGATATCCATTCTTTCAGTATAAAAATATAAACATGTCAAGCACTATTAATACATTTATATGATGCACACAGAGCACATACAGATGAGCACAATAAATTGCTTTCATTCTCCTCTGATCCTGAACCAGCTCTGTATCAGGCCAATATTTTGACATTAATTAATGTAGTCTTAAAAATGCTTCACCTTGTGCCACCAGCCTAAAGTGTCCTGTAGTTCTCACAAATGAAGGGGCTGAAACTACTCCCCAGTTACAGCAACTCTACCTCACCTACCAGAAGTTATGGTTCTCCATGACCCACTAGACTGTCCTCCCCAGGGCCCTCTCTGAATGACAACCATCTTATCTGGTGCTAGTGCTGCTCTGAATCCTGCCAAGTCTGACCTAAACTGTATGTATTATTACTCATCTGGCTATACAATAATACAATCTCCAGAGTCCAGCACTGGGGAAAATATGCAGGGAAAGGGTCATGCTTTGATGTGGTGATTTCAGTTCCAAATAAACAGTCCACACATGCAAAACTAAAGCTGCTGGTAAGCTTTATTTTAATGTAAATCCTTATTGAGAGAAAGGGAAGGGAATTATCAGTGCAATAAGCTGTGATCTATTCAATATCAATGCCAAATTTTTGAACAAATCAATAATTTACTGGAAAAAATGTTGCCAGCGTGGTTTCCTAGAACATTTGTTTGTAGGTGCACGTTTTATTTACACAAGCTAAAATTGCCATGACCATTTAGAAATTACTACCTTTGGAGACAAACAGGAACTTTAGTGTTCTTGCTGCATGTTTGTTTGTTACATTGTGTACAAGAAAACTGCATACAGTTTGTGGTTGCGTCTTGAAAGGGTCACTTAAATGTCTAAATGAGAGTGAAAACTAAAAGGAGTATGATAAAAGCCACTGTTAAGCAGCATCTTAGAGTATTATGGGGCTGATGCATTTTCTTGACTTCAATTTTTGGCAGAAAGAATCTGAAAGGGTTGATTTGGTAAATTCTGGACTCCATGTGTAATTCCAGTTGCAGGGTGTTTAACATGGGGTAAGAACTGCATCAGATTGTTTGCAATCAAGGAGTAGGCTATGTTGGCATCCACTTACACTGACCACTAAAGCTGTTTCAGATTGCAGGAAAGAACGGCACCACTATCCCAAGACATAACAAGAGGTAACTTTTTGTCAATGTGCAGCTGTAACCCTTTTCCAAACCTCAATTTCCTTTTCAAAACAGTGGCATCCTCTGTAGAGTAGCAATCCCTCTTGCTGCCACACATTCTTCTGACTGTCCCCACATTCTCATTCACTCTTCCTTGAAGGGCATGTTTAGTCAAGTCACTTTGCACTTCAGAGTCACAAGTGGTTACAAAACTGCATAAACTCCAAAGGGACTCTTTCAGGAGAAGCTCTATGTAAATACAATGTGTGGCATCCATAACCAGGCCAGATGACAGTGTATTCTAAACAGATGCCTTTAGACAACATGCCCTTGCAACTTGAACAATCCAGAGTATAATTCATGACATCCTATTAAAACCCCCATTTTATTTTCAGTATCAAACACTCCTTTTTGCATCACATCAAAATCAAGTACAAAATTATATAATCAACTTTGTCCCACAAGGCTAAAAGGATTAATAAAAGTACCTAAATAGCATATGAATAAATCTATTCACAAACATCCCAGGACATACTACAAGCCAGAATCTCATTAAATGTGATGTTAAAATTTAGCAGAGCACCTGATTCTCTGCTTGGAATCTGTTTGCCACTGTAGGAAGAAAATTTGTGTGGTCAAAGCTTAACTGGAGTTCAAGCTGGCCAGAAATGTGAGGGACAATAAAGAGGGTTTTTTCATATATAATAATTGCAATTGGCACTATAGAAATATCAATGGACCATTACAGGATGAGGATGTCACCTCACAAACAGGGACACAGACAAGGGAGAGGTGTTTAACGCTTTATTTGACTCTGTCTTCAACACGGATGGACCAAGGGAGTTTCAGTGCCCTGAGCTGGAGGACCATGACTGTGAGAATGATCAACTCCCAATCGACCCTGAGCAGGATCTGCTACTCCTACAAATCTATGGGGCCTGAAGGGATTCATCCCAGAATCCTCAAAGAGCTGGCTGATGTCAAAACACAAGCTCTCTCAACGATTTTTGAGAGGTCTTGGGAATCCAGAGAGGTCCCAACTAATTGGAAGCTTGTGAATGTTGTCCCGAATTTCAAGAACGGCAGGAAGAAGAACCACAGAAACTACAGACCTGCCAGTCTCACTTCAGTACCTGCTAAAGCTATGGAGTTGAATGTGAGTCAGCAGTGCCCTGAAAGCCAGGAGGGCCAACCGTGTCCTGGGGGCATCAGGCAAAGCATCACCAGCTGGTCGAGGGAGGGGATTGTCCTGCTCTGCTCTGCACTGGGATGGCCTCACCTGGAATACTGTGTGCAGTTTTGGAGGTCACAGTATAAGGAAGATATTAAACTGTTAGAGAATGTCCAAAGGAGGGCAACAAGGATGGTGAAGGACCGTGAGGGGCAGCTGTGTGAGGAGCGGCTCAAGTCACTTGGTCTGTTCAGCCTGGAGAAGAGGAGACTGAGGAGAGACCTCATTGCAGTTACAACTTCCTTGTGAGGGGAAGAGGAGGGTCAGTCACTTATCTCTTCTCTCTGGTAACCAGTGACAGGACTCAAGGGAATGCCCTGAAATTGTGTCAAGAGAGGTTTAGGTTGGATATTAGAAAAAAAGATTCTTCACCCAGAGGGTAGCTGGGCACTGAAATAGGCTCCCCAAGGAAGTGATTCACAGCATGAAGCCCATCAGAGTTCAAGATGGGTTTGGATGATAGTCTCAGGCACCTGGTGTGACTCTTGGGGATGGTCCTGTGTAGGGCCAGGGGTTGGACTCGATGATCCTTGTGAATCCTTTCCAACTCAGCATATTCTGTGATTCTGTAATTATGAATACAGAGCAGCCAGAGAAAAAAAAAACTGTCCCAAATGAGAACAGAATGTGAAGCAAGAAATCACACCATAAAAGGATCTTTGTAAAATCACCTGATTTCTGATTCTGAAATATCACACAGAGTGTGTATAATAGGAACCATATTTCACATTTGCATTTTGATAATAAAAATTTAATGGTCTTGCCTTATTACTTTTTAACAGCAAAACAAGTAAAAAACCCCTGATAATCCGTAAAAGTTAAGCTTTTTAAAGTTTTCTGTTTCAGAATTTTTATTGGCTTACATCTGTAGTTTCTATCAACTAACAGTGGATGATATTTTGCCACTAGACAGGGGCACACCCCTGTCTACTTTAGCTTTTCTGTATTCCTTATTACTGTGATGATATTCTATTTGGTAACAAGAAAATCAACATATCTCTGCTGATGTGTACACCACTATTCCGCCGGATCATGATTTTCTATAAATTAATTTTAAACTAATCTTTCCCTGTGCTAGAAAGAATTTTTAATGGTAGACTAAAATAATGTTTAATACAATGCAATGCATAATCCACCACCAGTTATACAGAGGACTGAAATCCAGTTCTGTGTTCCTACATATTGAGAACTCCATACATGGACTTCTACATGGATTATGCAAATGGTACAATATTAGGAAATTATGAAAACTTCCAGCTCCTAAAGGGAAGTGCTGCAGACAGTGAGATGAAAGCCAGAACAAACGAAAAATTTGATGTTAACGGTGAAACAAATAAGAAAGAAACACTTGTGGAAAGAGTGAAAGAGAGGCATAAATATTGTGAAATGTTTTCCAAGGAAAAATTCTGGCAAAAAAATGTGAAAAATCTTTAAAAGCTGTCTAGGTGGTCTATCGAATAAAAATCCCTCCTTGATCTTCAAACTTGTTCACAGCTCTGCCTTTTTAACTTGCTACCAAAGCAGACAGGGCATGGTGCTTGATAGTCCCAAATACCATGCCATATTCAAATACAGAAAAAATACAATTTTATTTTCATTGGTAAAGCGAAAACATGTGCTGCACAGGTAATAACAGGTGAATATTCTGCTTTTATTCTCTCAAAATATTATGAAAATCCAAAGAACTGCATCAAAGACTGAGACAAAAATCCTGCTCTAGAAATACCAGAAATATATTATACTTTTGACCCTCACTTAACTTAGGCTCCTGAAACTGTAGTATCATCAAAATACCCATAACTTAGGGGGGGAAAATCCCTTTTATAAAATGCATTAACCAAAACAGAAAAAAAAAATAGCATATGTACATGGCTAAGAAAAGCAACGTCCTGTTCTGCCCCCAGCACCAGCTTCATGGTTCAGTAAGAAAACAAACCAGAACAGGGGGAGGAAACCAGGCCACTATGCCAGGACTGTGCTTTTGACAAAAAAAATTAGTCCTGTTTTATACAATGGCTGCATTCAAACACCTCTCATAGGAGGTCAGATCTTGGCTGGAGCAAACTTAACAACACACTGTATATGCTTTTCGTCCACTCTGCCTCTTATCGTATCAACCATTTGTCCCCAAAGCCTCAACACTGCATCAATCAGCTCTTGACTGGAAGAGGTTCCTCACACACCGGAGACACTGCTCCTTAAGTAGCTGCTGCTACTACAAAAGATCCTGAGCCCTTTTCATCACTAACAGCACTTTGCCTTGGCAGCAGAATGACCATGACCTCTGCTTGGAAACCTGTGGAAGCATTTGAATATACTCAACTCATTCTTGGTTTCCCAAGAACAGCCTCCGCCTTTTAAGTGTCAAGGTTTATCATTCATTTTAATTGTGCAGAAGTTGAAGGAAAAAGAAAGTATAAGCTCTAATGAAAGGAGCTTGCCAGCTAAACTAAGTGCCCATCAGAGGCTGAGAGAAGGTACTGAGGAAGGAGCCTATATGGCAAACAGCACCTGGAGAAAGCTCATAGGATTCATGTTATAGTAGCATTCTATTTCCAAAGTGAAACTTCAGAAATCCATGCTAAAACTGCTGTAAAAAAATAACATGGAGGAAAACCCATTTGGTGCTCATTACATTTTTTTCTTCACTGCCAGCTTATACATCTTACACAGGCTTTAAATTCCTTTCTCAACACATTGTAGTGCAAAACAAGATTTTTAAAATGCTGAGAAAAAATTAAAAGCTCAGTGTTTTGTCTCCCAAAGAGGAACAAGGGACAGTTCAAAGCATCTCATCTTAGTAAGGAGGAGGAAAAAGATTAATGAAAATAAATCCACTTCTGAAAATCTGAAATATACATGCACACAAAAATTACCTCTTTCAGTAGCCTGCCCAATCTCTTCAATTCCACCAGCAAGTCCTTTCCTTTTGGCACCTGTTACATTCCCCAGATGACTCCTGGAGCCAGTGCAGCACCACTAATGAGGAGAAGCATCTAGAGGGTTTCAACTACTGCACTGCTCTTGAAATGCATTTCAGAAATGACAGCAACTGTAATGATTTAAATAAACTGTAACACTCCCCCATCCCAGAGGTTTGAAAATATTCTAGAAACAGCTAAATGAAGTACCATGTATAGTACTAAGTGAAGTACTACCTCATCAAGAAGTCCTACTACATTCCAGGATCCTCAATGAAGCTATATACATAAGGAATAAAAAGTATTTCTTGCCTTAGATAGCATAAGATCCAGATACAAGAGAGTACATTGCAGGTTGATAGAAAAAGACATATTTAGGAGAACACCAGACCCATCTACTCTGTAAGTGCAGGTACACTCAAATTAACTGGAAACATTCTTGAGGGGTGCATGTCCTCCTCCTCAGGGATTAAATGCTAGCCTCCAGCTGTGGTATTTTCATGCTTGTCTGGTGTTCAATTACTAATCCACATGGCGAAGTGCAACATGATGTAGGAGTACTGAGTCAGGTCACTGGAATGGGGTGTCTACCTTGCCAAGGGCAGCACCATTTGGGCATGCATGGAGCGCTAATATAGGCCACTAGAAAACATGCACTGCATGTCACCAGCACAGTGTACATCATGTTTACTTTAGGCATTATATTCAAATGTTTTAACCCTCAAGTCATACAGACTTAATCAAGATCCTACTGCTTACTTGGCCTTAGGAGGCAGTTTTTAGTATTAATATGATAAATATAAGAAAACCCCAAATGGTTTACATCTTATTTTCTACACAGTCCAAAAAGTTCTCTTCTTGGTCCATGCTGAGATTGGAAGGAGACTAGTTCGTGCCAATTTTTTGGGGTACTTAAATGCATAATATATTTCTAGCTAAGAGGTTCTACTTACATATTTTTCCCTACTTCTCTCAGGAATAACCACCATGTACTATCTAGGACATTAATCTTCTCAACTGATGTACCCAATCTAATTCATATTTTGTCTCACTTCTCTTGGATTAAATTTCCACTGTATTTAAATGCTATTTTGCCCTCTTGACAAAAACTGTCCAGACTTTTTCTAACCATGCTCATCACCTTTTGAAATTTCAGTCTTCAAACCCTCATACCATGAGTGGCTTGCCACTGAAAGTAGTTTCATTATTATTTGAAAATATTGGCAATTGAAGCCAGAAAGGGAATTGTTTAACATCAGTATGTCATCTGATTAAAAAACTATCTTATTTTACAGTCTATCACCAAAAAGTAACATACTGGAATTCTGATGAACACTCTATTGAGCCAATGCCACGAAGGTAAGGGGGAAAAGGCACAAGAGCAACTGCACTTCTTCTTGAACAGTAAGCCTCATGAAAAGGAAACTTGTGAAGGTGCTGCACGCTGAGAAAATCCTCCTCTTCCAGAGGAGTGGCTGCCTGTCCTAGACCTAAAACACCAGCTGGTACACCATCTGAGAATCACCACTGAAGCTGTTTATCAACAACGGGAAAAGGAAAAAAAAAAAAAAAGCCCATCAACTCTTACTTTCTTAAATGAATTATTAGGATGAATTATTTTATGAAGGAGAGAGCTCCAATTGCCTGGAGAATGGCTGCCTGAAATTAACTACCTCAGAAAGAGCTAAATTCTTCCACCAATTAGTCTTTTAAAGCATGTTCCTTCCCTCCAAGGCAGCTGTTCATCCTTGTAGCTCTTCCATTCTTCTGAATTAAGCAGAGACATGCTCTGACTGGTACTTTCGGCTTTCTGCCAATAGACAGAAAACTATGATGGCAAGAAGCTGGTTTCTCTTTTTGTCCAGCACCTAAAGGGGCTTTACCAAGGTGAGAGGTGGAGGTGAGGTCCTGGGCAACCAAATGAGAGAAATGTGTGTAAAGAGCAGAGGAGTAAGAATAATGCAAAACAACGAGAAAAATTAATCACACTCGCTCTTCAGTAAGTATTGGGCACCAGAGTAGGAAAGGGTATTTAGGAACATAGTAAGAATAGAACAAAACCTGTGTTTTAAATAGCCATAAGGGAACTTTTATTTTTCTGCAACTCCTCCCCTCTGCTTACAAGATTCAATCCCAGTGGTGTTTCATGCAGAGAGTGCTCTGTGAGCTACCCTATTTTTACACTATTCTGAATCACTACTCTCTACATGCAGATGCAAATGAATCCCAACAGGGGCCTCAAGATTCTATTGTAAATGCACAGTTAATAAAAGAAAATGTTTGCAATACTCACAAAGTGAATGAGGTTAACTGAAAGGCAAATTATTCACGACTCAGTCACAAACTTAAATGTAATGGTCAAAAGACTGCTGTGTAAAATCAACATCTCCCTTTTCTGAGGGGAAAATAGGACCCTTCTGCAAAACAGCAAGGTGGTAAAGAAAATGTGCATGTGCTCTGCTCTCAATATACAGCATTAGAGGTTGGTCTATAGACTGGGTGTACCAACCATTCGCAAGTGAACGAATATATTATGAAAAGAGGAAACATTTTATGATGTTTTGAGGTCTATGGATGTGTGGCCAAACTTAATGAAGCACTGGATTATTTAGTATGTTAGCAGAGAAATAGCTGGGTGAACCAGAGTCAGATTTAGTTAGGAAATAGTGTTAAGACTGTGCCTGAAGCCACTGAAAAATTATCTGTACAATGATTTTTTTTAAATAATTGCATTGTTTTCCAGGCTTTTCCCTCACAAATTTTAAAAGCAACATGACTAATAAGAATGCTACAAAACTTAGCAAGGACTTCAGTCTGATTTTCAGAAAAATCCACCTGTCCTTTTTTTTTTGATTGCAGAATGTTCTTATCACCTCAGAGAAACTCCATTGTCAGTTTAAAGACGGGTCCTGCGATGAACAGGTGGAGGAAGAGCAACCTCTAGGAGCAGGGACAAGGGCACTTCCCAGAACAGCAGTGCTGGTTCAGCAAACTGGAAGGCTTCCAAATCCTATGCTGCTCAGGGACAGTGGTCAGGACCAAGGGACCATAGATAATGCCGGCCAAGTCTTTTGCGCCTCAGACAGTTTTCTTGGCTTTTACAGTTCAGTCTCTAGTTCAATAATAAGGATTCTTAGCATCATGTTAATTTACCCAAATATCATGGGCTCAGAGGACATTTATTCCGCCAAATATGGTACCCAAACCATAGTTTTGACTGCTTTCTTTTCCATTCCTGGTATGGGAAAGGGCTAAAATCAACATTATAATCTAGTTGTCAGCTGTGGCATCCCTCTGACCTATCCAAGTTTCAAGACCTCCACCTGTTTCTTTTCTCACTAACCCATTTTTTTAGCCCCAAGTATCTCCCCAATTCATTTTCCCTCCTCAGCACAGCTATAATTTCATTGATGTTGTTTCCCCCAAATGCCACCCAGGCCTGAGGAAGATAAATTCTTCTGTTACTCAGGGTAGAGCCCTAATTTTCTCAGTGCCCATGTCCAGTGTCACAGGGACTTCTGATTGTCGGGAAAAGCAATCCCAAGGACTGGAGCATGTTCAGTACAAATACAATTATGGGTGGTTTATTTTCTAATCTCCAAGTTTAGAAAGCTTGTGTTAACTGAGACTTTCCAACGCTCACATCCTGTTCAAATTTCAGAAGATTTTTCACAGGGAAGGAGTGAAAAGCACTTTGCTGACCCTCCAGCATTCTCTTGCCAAATTCAAAGACTCTGTTCCAAAATAGAGTTGTCATATCTTCATAGGGAAATGTCATAAGATTCTCCTCATTTGATTCAACACCATAGCGCCTGTCTCCATTTCATCTTCAGTGTTGGAAATAAATTAAATACAATTTGATCGCCATTCTTCTGAAACTTCTGCTTAAAGCCAATGCCTGCCTTAAAAGTATTAGCCCATATATTTAAAGTTGTCCAACTTATAAACAGCTGAAAACAAGGCCTTGTGATGAAGAGAGATGATTCACCATTGTTACATCTTTTAATATATCTGGGAGGCTGACACTGAATTTCACTGTGCCCTAGATGTTAGGTCCCTAAATCACTCTGAAAATTTGCTCACAAGCTTTACTTCTGCTTTATTTCTCTTTCGGGGTTTTAGGGCATGTATGGGGGATGTCAATTGTTTCCTCACTGAAAAGAGAGACAGATTACAGGGTTCTTGTCTCCTTTCTGCAGTCTACTTCAATGGGTGGATATCACTAAACTGTAAAGCCAGCGAGAGACTCTAGTCTCTCAGAAACCTCTGATCCCACCCTAGGATGGCTATCTGCTGAACCTCAGGGAGCCTACATGATCAGATGTCTGACCTCCAGGACCTGACTATTAACTGCAGCGCATGCATGATGTCCAGTTATAAAATCTCTGCCAGAAAAAGACATAGAATCAGAATTAAAATCCACAGCATATGAATGATCCAGTGTATTAATTAGCTGAATGGAAGGAGGAACAATAATAAATAAGCACTTGAGTCAGAAGCCAGATGTGGCAGAAGAGCTCTGCAGCTGCTGGGCAGGCTCAGGGAGGCCCCAGCCCAGGCCCCGGAGCTGGAGGTAACTGTACCCCTCCTTGGCCATGGGGTCTATGGCATGGACATTATGGCACTCAGAAATGGAGCCACAGTTCATCACGATTATTTTATTAATTATGTTTTAACCATATAACATGTAGGGTGTGTTGTTTCTTTCTATCCAAAGTACGAATTATAATTTCCTCACCATTCCAGCAGACCACAACCTGTATTCTAAAAATAGTGTTTCTTCAAGTTTCTCAAACAACTATAGAATAGACCTATAAATATAGGCCATAAAAATACTTGCCTAAGTGAAGTAGCCTTCGCAGAAAGGCTCTTTTCTCACAAGTATTTATTGTGTATCCATTCATAAGGAAAACACTCACATGAAAGTTGTTATCTGGTCATATGAAAGGCACTATAATTTCTGACTTTTTTCTGAATGTAGACTACCTGCGCATCCAACACTGCCTGCAGTCAAAAAACATAATATGGGCAAATAGATGTAAAAACTGTGTGGGAACTTCAGATGAACAAATTGGCCTGAGGGGGGAAAAATCACCCTGACAGTAAAGGAATGAAGACTGGAAATGGACACAGAACAGGGCAAGCACACACTTTGAACTCCTGAATGCACAGAGGAGCAAAAATAACAGTTTGCAAAAGCCCAGTAAATACGTTAGAAGAATTTCTTCATTACTGGAGATGTCACTGAAGCCATTTGTCAGCTGACATGAAGCCTGCTAGAATCCTAATGCACCGTTAGCTACTCTGTGCCATTAGCTGACTGACAAAGGGTTGGGAGAGTCTAACAACAGCGAGGAGCAACCTTTTTCAGAGAAAAATATGCTGTCATTTCATTGGTATAATTTGTTTTACCGCACTCCCAGTAACCTCGGAGTTTAAACAATGCTGAAGCAAAAGCAGGCATGACACTGTGGCCACAGGAAGGTTTGGGGTTTGTTTGTATTCAAATAGAGCCAGCAGCACTCCAGCTCAGAGTATTTGGATCTGTTTTCCTGTTACGCTTTTCCTTCGTAATAACTGCTTTTCATTTTTCAAAAATACAGCAATACAACCGGAAATTCCATAAAGCCGTCTTCTTTTATATGAAAGTAAGGGGGAAGGGGAACCAAAAAGCCATATGGAAGTCAATTAAATGCTTTACTTGTTCGGCAAAAAAAGGGGACTGTGTACTTCCTGGATTAAATTTGTTTTCATTGTCCTTCTGTGGCCAACTGATTTAGGGAGTTCATAAACAATGTCAGTCCTCATTTGGATTTTTAAAATAACAGGTACATGGTTTTAGAGATGAAGCTAACTTCTTAACAACTTTGCTTCGTGCTGACAGGGATGCAACTAGAAGACTAAATCCTGTTACAACTTTAGCAACGCAGCTCCTATGCAATTCTTCACAGTTGTATAATAATGATAATTGCTGTATACTTTCTGTTAGAAATTAAAAATGAATCTTTTTTTTTAATATCCACAAATACAGTATGCATAAGTGGACAGTTTTGGGCAGCATTAGATATAGGGCTCTCATCAAGAAAATCTGCCAAGAAAATATTATGTTCAGCCTGATCAATTATTAGAAATTGGAGGTGATATTGTTCTGAAAATTAGAAAAAAATCTCAATACCCTAAATTCTTTCCTATAATTTTTATTCACTTGATATTGGACATGCCGTGTTATAATATTAAATATTTTTATTTTAAGGTGATTTAAGAGCAATGAGTTACCAAAATCACTCTTTGTTATTGTTTTACCCTTTTTTCTAAATCATTAGACTTTCTGCTGCTCATTAAGACTGTTAGAAGTGCATGTAACATAAGCTATTAGTCCTTTGAGGCTCAAAGAAGAAAATTTTACATAGAGTCACCTAGCACATTGTCAATTGTTATAAGAATAATATGAAAATTAACTAATGCCTACTGACATTTAGATGTTCATTAGAAAGTTCTCTCACAAATGAATGTGTACCTTAGAAGGTGCAATATATACTGCAATTATACAATACTGTCTATAAAAAGTATCTGTGAGAAAAGAAGAATGACAAATGTTTATCTCAAGGAAAGCACAAAAGGAAAGAAGAGGTAGCCTGGAAGTTCTGGAATGTACTTTAATTCACCTGTATGCGATTAAATTGTATTTTGGTGACAGCAGCCATAGACAGCATGTAGAAGCAGGAGAGGGACATACAACATAGGACTATAATTGATGGAAAGTTGGAGGAAGTGATTATATAAGAAATACTGGTTTAGATTAGAAAGACTCATAATCAGCTTTTTATACAGCATCTGAAGAGCTCAAAGGACATTGCATTTTATTCTGCACAAGAAGTAAAATAAATCTGTGCCTGATTATTTTCACTGAACAATACTCTGGCATGGTTTTAAAATACAGAAATAACTGCTTATTAGTAACTTCCAAAGTTGGATTCCTTAGTCATTAAATTACCACTACATCCAACTGAACGCAGAGATAACACTTGTGCATTGCTCTAGTTTTTGTATACAATGCAGAAAACATACCAAGCCAAACAAATGAATTACAAACATTAAAACCAGATTAAAATACTGAAATCAAATGACAGGAGAAAGTTAATCTTGAGACATTAACTTTACAAATATACAAATATCTAAACTGATAATCTCATCCCCTGCACTGTCTATATTTGGATACAATCATGTAAAAGCGTATAATATAAACAATCATGTAAAAACCTAAACATATAATAATTTTATATCATAAAATGTATAATTTTCTTAAGAAACAGTTGCAAAAGTAGAATACAAAGCTTAGAACTTTAGACAAGAAACATGACTTACTTTATAAAATGGAAGAATTAAAAACTTAAAATTTTTTCAAGTCTTCTGAAATATGGGGCAAGTTGAGAGTTTAAGATAAACAGAAATCCAAACTGAACCATTTGCCAACATAAAGGGCTTATGTTAAGGCATCACAAGGAGATGGGTGCACTGACCACATAATATGAACTCAAGTAGCAGCAATAGAACAGACACTTATACTAATTATGTCACACAATTGTTTCAGAAATGTTCCATTGCATAGGAAGATAGTTGAGGAGAAGCTGAAGGAGAATAAGGAGGAGATACTGCTTGAAAAGGCAGCAATTTAAAAGAATTTATGGTCATAGTGAAACTTGTCAACTGAGATCTGATTTAGGAGCCCTTCTGTGCTCCTTGCTGACATTAAGCTTTCAGCAATATCATGGTTCCAACTACAAGTTCCCTTTGTATCACCCACAAATCTATCACAGAAGAAAATGTCCTACTCACAGATACTCTTACCTCAGTTGCTTCTCATCTGGGTCCTAGAAACAGCATTTTAGTATGCGTGAATTTTTCAACAGTCATCAAATCCTACCTGGGAAAAAATACTACATCACACTCAGTATTCTAAGCTACCTATACAAGCTTATGTTAGGCAACTCCTAGATCCTGGGTTTTTTTAACAACTTTGATAAATGCCATTACTTAAGACCTCATTTTCAAGATATTCCTGATCTCGTTTTCATAAAAAGAATTTTTGTAAGATGACTTTGAATAGCAGTTAGGACACAACTAAAATCCCTCTAGGAAGAGAAAAAGTAATCTGAAGAGAAACTAAAGCATCCTTGGGAGCCAAGCCACCTGTGTGCTACTGCAGCGTGCATGCTACTGTTGGGAATTCCAGCTCTAAGGAGTATTTTCTGGCAGGAGTCAAGTGCTGCAGCAAGATCAAGAAGTTTAAAGAAGGTTAAAATATTTCATTTAAACTCATAGTACAGTTTCTGGTTCCCCAATAAGTAGGCTATTCTTTTCACATTTTTCAACCAATCTTAAAGTTTATTTTAAGTTACTAAAATACCAGTATTTTTCAGTTTCTCTTTATTTGTTTTATCTTAGAAACATAATTAGGTTCAATACTGCCATGATAAATTAATACAAAATTTCTATATTTATGCACATAAAAGCAGAAAATGAAAATAAGAGTTATTAAAAAGATGGGTATCTAAATGACATACCATAAATTGATATGTGATGTATGGATGAAATTCTCCATGTTTCTTTAGCTTATATAGCAAATAATGAACACTACATGCAGGAAATCACACTGTGACTATTAAACCATATAAATGCATGAGGAAACATCAAGACTGAAGTCACATGATATGGCACAGAATAATGTCTTGTTTTATTAATCTTTGTCACCTGCTCCTATAACTGTTTGCCACCACTAGTCTTCCCCAAAATTGGATAGCCATCACTTACTTTGCTGAACAAATGTAATTCAACGCAGCAGAAACCGGCTTGTCAACCAGACGGAAATAAGTACTGAAAAGCTGGACAAGCTGAATCAATCCAGCAGTTTGACAAGCACCAGTGTTGGCCATAGGCAGAAGAAGAGATCATGCGGTCTTGAGCAGAAATAGAGGGAGCAGGTGAGGAGAAAACAGGAGGATGTCCTCTCCATGTACAAGCATTATTTCTGCTTAGCTTTACCATTAAACACCACTTTGGGCCATTACCTATTTACTGTTCTTCCTTCTAGCTTTGGGTTACCTCTGAAGCAAGGTTAAGGGTCACAACAACAGCTGGTGAGTAAAGCTTATGTCTCCAAACAATTTTCAGAAGAGCATCAGCAAAGAATGTGTTAACAAGGAAAATGTGAACACACTAAATAGCATAAAACACTGTAAACAGCAAAGAGTCCTGTGAATAAAATTTAAATTGTTGGGTTTATATATATGCTCTATCTTCATTGCCACATATTTAAATACAGGCTTTCACAATACAGTGACTATTACATGTGTATAAGCTTTAAGCCCAAACTTCCTTTCCAGTTAAACTGGGTGAAGATAGAGTACTTGCTTTATTCAGATCTTACATATTATTTTTTAAAAGTATAGAAAAGTCTAATTAAAACCAGCAAACTGTAGCAGTTACTGCAGCTTCTGTAGACAGATTAGCACCTGAAAGTGACATAAATTTTACCTTTCCCGTCCTGATCCTTGCACTGTATCATGTAGTCAACACGCTTGAGTAAATGTGAAGCACAGCATAATGAGTGCACGCAAGCAAGAAGGAACAGCATCTATGTGTATCCAAAATGCACACAGCAATTAAATAGGGAAGCCTCAGGGCCATCTCTAACTCTTTTGTTTATATCTTTTCCACCCAGTTGTTCTCTTTCTGGCTCATCAGTTGGAAAGGATGGATGGAACCCAACACATGACTAACTGTGTACAATCAAACCCATTTTGTTGCTTCACCCCAGCAATTCCCATATGTTATTTCTGAATCTTATCTTTAGCTTATCCTTATCTTTAGCTATGACCCAGAGCATTAAAAAAGAAAAATTTAACCTCTCGTTCTTTAAGCCAAACAACAAACAACAATTTTCAGTGAAAGATAAAACCACCTTTCATGTATAACTGCTTGCAACAATCTAAATGTCTCAGAGAAATAATAGAGTTTTGTTCAGTGTTTAGTTAAAAGTCACTAATTCCAGGCATGCTGAAGTCAGCAAGAATTTTTTCAAGGATTTTAGTGAGCTTTGGGTAAGACACAACTGGTCTAGGTTATGGAGTTCTATTGCTCCATGGGCTTCATTTGATACTCAAAAAGAAATATCAAAAGTTAGTTAATAATCATATAGCATGTAAACAGTGATGTACCTTAAACCACAATACTCAGCTGGTTTCCATCTCAAAGCTCAGATTATAATAATGCAAAAGCCAGGTGTATGGCACTGACCCAGGTTTACAACGTCAGATCTAACTTCAGTAAAACAGCCCAGAACATATTTTATAACAAGGTTATAAAATCTCATCTGAGAAATAGTAATGGCAATCTGAAAATCTAAAATCTATTTTGCAGGGTTTTGAAATGAATAGTTTTTTCCCATTAGATGGCTTTACAGATGGACCCACCATAAAAACAGCATTCTTGTACCATTATGTCCATTGTTATCCAGTTTTTGGTAAAGCATACCATTGCCATGTGAAATTAACTATTATTTTTGTACTGTTATAGATGATATAATATTCTGATTATATGTTTATTATAGCACTGATTTCACCCAAGGTTTATAATTTGACAATCTTTCAGAGTCACAGATCTAGCAACCTTTAGTTCGTCTTTATACACACACTCATAAAAAGGACATTTAAGCATCTGTGAAAGTTTTAGGCTCTGACCTCCTGATAGCTTGGAATAGAAATAATAACTGAAGGCACCCACCTGCACTGGATAGCTAAATACATTTTGAAATTTGGTTGAACCTTTAAACACACACAAAAAAGATAATGCTTTTGTGCCTATTCAATTACTTTTACTGTCATGGTTTATATTAAAGAATTGCTTGAGGATTCCTGAGGTTCTGTGCTCTGTCTGAAAAATCACATGGGCAAAGAAAATGGTGATAGGAAAGCACTGTTTAAAGGTAAGACTGCCCACTGATCTGGCAACACTACTTTAACAATGCAAAGCATTAACGTCAATACTGTTGTATGAAAATAAGGCAAGGACACAGGAGTTTGATATTTTTACATACCCCATTTTTAAACAAGTTTAATAACCATCAAAGGTGTCTGGAATCTGAAAATGTGGAATTTCTCTGTTTACTCAAAGCATGCATATGATATGAAGGATAGCAAGTTGCTTAATGATGACTATGTCAGCTGCCACAGGCAAAGTCATCTCTTGGGTCAGAGGCCAGTTTAGTCTCTGAGTTTATCTCAATCACAGGCTTCCTTTTTGTGATCTCCAGCTCAGTATTAATTAGTTCCAGTTGTAGTGTGGACTTCCGAAATAACAACATCTGTTCACATGCAAGACCACACACTTATCCTACACAGGCCATTACATAGTTAGTTATGACTGATCTGGACTCCAGCTGAATCACAGAATCCTAGAAGTAAAAGTCCCTATGCAGTTCCCATCAGTTTGATTTTCCACTAATTACTGTTTCCCATTAATTCCATTTTAAATCATATTTTTTAGTTTCTAATTTTCCTCTTTTAAACTAACTTCTTTTTTTTCCTTGAACTATGTTTTTGGAGGGACTTTTTTAGCATGTTCTCTGAAAATCTCTTCAAAAACAGCTAGAAAGATAATCGAAGCGTCAAACAAATAAGCATTACACTGAGGTAAGGCAAGAGTGTCCTCACACTGATAAAATAGTGTATGACCTTAAACTTCATTTTGATAGTAACATAAAGTTTAAGACAGGTTTGCTTAAGACAGATCTTTTGACTAGGAAATAAGAGGCTGTAGAAATCCAGCTATATATCTCTTTGTGTTGTTTAAACACTTTGATCTGCAGGCAGAAATGAATGAAAGTATGTACAGTACATGCATAAATGGTATCCTCAGAAATATGATTAGAAGGATCTAAAAGTTGATGTTCCTGAAGGGGTGGTTTGGAAGCTTTTGAGGCGACACAGACCTCCTGAGTTAAGAATAACTTGACTCTTCCCAGAAATTCTCTTGTGAATCTTGTTTCACTGATGGCTTTTAGTAGACTATGGTCTAATGACTGTATTTAGGGAGAGCTGAATTTCATTTCAAAAAGACAAAATAAAGTTTCACTGGTACAGAAAATACGACTTGAAACAATGGGTTAAATTATGTGAAAAATTAGAATTTAACCATGACCTACCTGTATTTTCTTTGTTTGAGGCTTCCAGAACTATGAATGTTGTATTTTTCGAGAGCTTGTGTGGTGGGTTGACCTTGGCTGGATGCCAGGTGCCCAGCAAGCCACTCTATCATTCCCCTTCCAGCAGAGGATGCTGTGCTGGCACTGCTCAGCAGTAGCCAAAGCACTGATGCGTTATCAACACCTTTCTAGCTACCAATGCAAAGCACAACACTGTAAGGGCTACTATAGCGAAACGAACACAATCTCAGCCAGAACCAACACAGTTTTTCATTCTTTTTATACCATGAAAGAGTCCTTAACATATTTTAAAAAAATGAGCTAGAAAAACTGTGTTCTTCCTCATCATTCAGCACAATTCACCACAATTAAAAGGCTCCAAACAGAATTACTGCATTATGTGAAAAACTGCGCTTTCTCTATAAAATTATTACAGCTCTGTTTCAGTTAGCTTTTGCCATATTTAGCAGGGTCTGAGGTCACTATTAGCTTGATTGCATAGAAGCATGAAGTCATTAATATACATTAGCTTATATAATCTAGAACACTATGCATCAAATTATCTTTTTTTTTTTTTTCCCCCAGCGATCACAGCAATTAAATTCAACCCTGATAAAATGGAGCAAGGCAAAAAGAGAACGTGACAGCAAAGACTCATTAGGAAATAAAATGTGCTATTAGAACAGCCTGGGCTGTTTAGATCACAAGATTTTTCACTCATTAGGGCAGTTGGGTGGCCTCTAGCTGAAACTTTATGTGGGGCTACCAGGAACCACCATGACACTTGCAAAGGGGAAATCTTCTGCACCTCTTTTCCCACACCATGTCCTACTACAGAAATCTGCTGTTCTTCTCTTTCCACACCATATCCAACTGTAAATATTTTACGCTTCTCAATTACCTTGTTGTCTGGAATAAGCTGAAGCATCGTGTCTCCTGGTGTTCTAAGCAACTTTTATAGAGCTGGAAACATCTGACAATTTGTACAGAGAAGTTGAATTATTTGCCATCTATGGAGCACACGAATTAAATCTCATAGCTACAAAACGTAATCTGGACAGGGATATAAACCCCAAAAATTACTA
The DNA here is from genome assembly GCA_013396655.1 of Campylorhamphus procurvoides. NCBI lineage: Eukaryota > Metazoa > Chordata > Aves > Passeriformes > Dendrocolaptidae > Campylorhamphus > Campylorhamphus procurvoides. The sequence goes on along the minus strand of WBMV01000702.1, from coordinate 2,097,301 downwards.
AGCTAGTTGCTGAATTTTCCATTGTCAGTTTTACTGAGTGCTACCTATGACCCAATGCAGAGGTGTGAATGCATCATTCAGTGCAATCTCCCACAATTCTTATAAATTAGCATATTTGAAATGATGAAGCTGAGTTGCAGAGCATCCCAACAAAGCACGGTAGCAGAGCAGCTCTGTTAAATGACAAAGGTACGTGAAATCTGGTGACTAACTTTAAACCTTTTGCTACAAAGTAGAATCCATAAATCTTTCTGACACATCTAAACTGCTTATATACTGTTTGTGAAAAAATAGGCATCACCAAAAAGCAGCCTATGTGAGAATTACAAATGCCTAGGGCTTGCCTAAAAAAAAAGGCTTCAGAAAGCTGCATGTTCAAAGACTGAGATTCAGGCAAAAAGCTCAGAGAAGGCTCCATTTTCTTGAGGATTTTTCTCATAGAATTTTTGAATTAAGCAAGGCTTACACTTCCCTGTCCACAGCTGAGGTGGCAAAGGAAAGATGGTCTCTACCTCTATATTTGGTATGTTGAAAGAACTTCTGTTCTCCTTTTCCCAGTATTTAATGTACAATGTAACCTTGTACATTAAACAGATACTAAGCAAACAAGCCTTAAAACAAGACTGAAAGTTAAGGCCCATCTTTCTCAAATGAGGAACAGACTCAGTGAGATGTACTAACATGCTCTTGCACAAGTCTTTCATTATTGGCAATGAAGTAATTAAAAACCAACAGATGAGTAATCTTATGTTGCATTTGCCCTTGGTCTGGTGATTTCAACTCTCTTGTGTGAAGCAACAAAGGTGGATTTGACTTCCTAAGTAAAATTCAAAACTTCAGACTCTTCTCTAGGGCGTCTGTAATCATCAGACTCTTAAAAGGGTACATGCCGGATTTCACACATTTTTATTTAAAACAACCCCTCACCAAAGGTGCATTTTTAAGAGCTTTTCATTGGTGGCAATACCTTCTGGTAAGAGCAAATAGGCTCTTCCGTGCAGGTTTTAATCTCTGACTCACGCAGAACAGTAGGACAGTCTGGGCATGTTCCAGAGCCAAAAGTCATGTCCATAGTGGGCTCTAAAGCTACAATGAGAAATATCTGGTAAATTCAAGATAAATTTAGGGTGTCAGAAGATGCTGGGCTAGCAGACTTCAATCACTCTACTGTAGACACATTCTGTATTTCAGCTACCCTGACAAACCTTTCCATTTTCTGTGGACACAAATTCCATGCCTGACAAAATCTACCCATCATGATGTTTTACTAAGAGAAAACTGAAGGCTATTTCCTCATGTTCACGAAATATCTGACTTTAGTGCTCATGTTTGTCACACTTTCAATTTTCTGTCAGTTGATTTTTCAAGCCAAATCAGCCTGGGGAGATAGTTAGGAGTCTTGATTCTGTGTTCAATTTCTGCAAGGAATTAATGTGCTACTTTAGGGAGGGATCAAGATAGTATTTCAGTGTTGAACTCTGATAACCCACTTTTTTCATATATGACATATGAGAAACAATTCCATGGAACCTTTTCCATCTTGTTCAGAGCAGAACTCTGTAACTCACAATGCACTAAAAATGACATAGAATTAGTGAACAGAATTTCTTTACTCCAAATCAGCAATTCACCTAGCCTTTTAATTAAATCAAAACTTTTACACAAATGGAATAACAAATTTTAAAAATAAAATCTTCTCCTGTTAGTCTTTCTTTTGTAGAATGCTGTGAACATTTTTCATGATTTATGGAGATGAATCTGTAAAGCAGAATTCATATAGTTCATCTTTATTTAAGTCACTGACTGTAAAGGTAAATCAGTCCTTTCCTTTTCAGTTAAATACAGGAACTTTGTTAAGTTTTCCCCAGTGTCTGGGAAAGTGACTGAAAAGCACATCCAAAATTTAACTTCCTTAAGCTGAAACTATAATTTATTTTAATCAGGTTCACTAACCAACACAAAAGACACCTTGACAGATTGTTAGACAGAAAATACCATTAAAAAAAAATGAGCGAGAAATAAAATATCTTTGCATTTGAAATCCCTTTTAACCCTTTTCATCTGCTATATTTTTGCTCAGCTGCTGAGTTTCACAATGTTCTACAATATCTTCAGTCATCCCTAGTCTGAGTAACCTCACAACACACATAACTTTGTCAGGTAAATTCTCAGCCCTTCTTTGTGTCTTTTATGCACATACTTCTAGAACCTATCCCTCCATGACTTCACTGATAATGCCTTTGCCTATTCACCACAGAAAGTGACCATACATTCTTAACCCTTGTTAAGAATGTCAATTGCATGTCAAATAATGTAAGTCATGCTGTAGCTACTTAGTTTGTACTCGGTGTCCTGCAGCCTCTTGGTTCCCAAGCACAGTTAAGCAAGAAAGTACATACCATTGCAGGTGATTCCTCTGCAAGGCTACAGAAAAATATCTGAACTTTTAAAGTTGTTATTGTTAATTTTGTGCATTTCAATCATCATAATGTTTTCTAGCATCACACCAGGTTCATACAGAAGTTCTTATGAGTTCCTCACATAGAAGGACTCTGGCAAAAGTATCTTCTAATATTTTCAAAAGTATGCAGAAGATGAGATATATCAGAGCGTAGATTTTCTGCTACATTATCTTCTATGGATATTTCTTTCACAGGCTGACCACCTGCTGGTTTTGCAAACCAATGGAACTGCTATGAGTAATATTACTAGAACTCTAATTTGTCTTGCAATTATTTAAATTTTACTTCATATGGTACATGTGTGTGATTCCATGGGTGCAAATAAGGCATTCACCTGCCTTCTCAGGAAGGCAAATGCAAACCCACTTGATAAACTGAAGGGAACTTTACTTCCCAACTACGGCAGCACAGTCATAACTGCTATTTGAACTGCAGATTTATTTTTGTCAGCTGCTAGCACTTCAGATTATTGTCTCCTTTGAACAACCATCTAGCAGGATTCTACAAATAATCAAGCAATTTTCAGTGCAAATAAAACCTATAACTTTTACCTAGGATCAATGTCACCTCCGTGCAGTGGCCTAGCCAAAGTTTTAAGAACTGCCTCGCACATTTTCATGTGCATATCCTCTGCATGAGACTGAAGTACAGCTCAAACTGTGTAAAAGCCAGTGAATGGTGAATAGGTTTCAAAATTCCTTATATGTTAATAATTTAAGTTACTACAATAAATTTAATATTTTTTGTGGAAAAAAATACAGTGCTTTTATCTATATAAGGATAACACCAAATATTTTGTCTTGGACTCAACACTTCTATTTCCTTAAAGAAAGAGGTTTTGCAAACTTTTTAACAGTATGTTAAAAAGTAATGCTAAACAGCAATGTTTTAACTTTAAACATTCTTCAGATTTTTGCTCTAAATTTTATTGGATTAATTATTTTTGCCTACCTTATTGGTAACACTGTGTTGTTCTACTGACTGACAAAACAAAAAAAAAAAGTATGCCTGAACCTAGGCAAGGCCAATCCAAAGTATTTTTGCTATACAAACCAACCAAAGAGTAAAACTATGTCCTCAGCTATAGTAGGCATTTCAATCAGTCATGGTACATTCACACAACAATGCAAATCTCTGCCTTGGTGAATCATATGTGAAATAGCACATCAGCTCACACTCAAAACAGGGAGAAATTATAGTGATCTACACTGCTGATTCTCTTGGGGGTCTGTGTTTCCTGTCATCATGCCAGCAGAGCTAGCCAACATTTATCCCTGGCACCGATAAGAAAGAGAACAGGCATGATGAGCAGGAGACATATTCTTTGTAAAAACAGTAACTAATATTTCTGAAGAATATATATGTTTTTAGATTGGCCATGAATTTCACATAAGAGTTGTCTATTTCAAGCAAAATATTAATAACGGACATGATCCAAGTAGGGGTATTTCATTAGGCAATGGAAGTTCAAACACATTTTAAAAATGGGTGTTATTAGTAAGTACAGAGCTCTGTGAAATGAAGGCTACAGTTAGAGATGTGTGGTTTTTCTTTGCTATCTGTATCCCAGTACCTTTGAAATGATTATTCAAGGCGTTTTCCATTTCAAGCCTCTGATCTTCCTTGCAAGTGTAGTAGCAAGCACTTTTGAAATCCCAAAATAACAGAGTAAATCATGCAGGATTATTGACTGACCTATCCATTTTTATATTTTTTTTTGAATCCTCAGTCATCAGCAGAAACTTGTTCCCTTCTCCTTCCCATGAGCCACTACCAACTTTGACTTAAAATGTGAAGGGAGATGCATGACCTGAATGTCAGAAAACAAATAAATGTTAATCTGATGAATGGGATTATGGTACTATAACTGTATGAGAGGAAATAAAAGAAAGAATTGCTAGGTTTTGACAGTTCTATACACCTAACTTCTAAAATAAAATATCCAGGATTTTAATAAGTGTAGCTGAGATGAGGATTGATTTTGAGATTTACTGGGCACTGGGATGGACAGAAAATCAGCCTCTGGAGAAGCTCTTGATCCCATACAATTCTTTTTTATTAAGTAAGAATTTAGTCCAATATATAGGTATAACATCAGAAACATCAAACTCAATTACTGTACTTTCACTGAAGGATTATAGAATATTTATAATTCAGATCTTATCATTGTTTTATAAAGTCCATAATCTAAGTGGAATAAAACACAGAATATTGGGAGATATGTACTTGTGGCCAGTGAATCACATCTTTTAAGCACTGATTTCACTTTCTGGTGTTTCCAGGATAAGGTAATTTTAATATTGCTTGACAAGTCTGAAATTCTAACTCTGTGTGTGCAGATAATTTTAACATATATTTACATTTAAAAGGAATCCAGGGTTTATTGTAGAGCAAGACTAACTGTTGTATTGCAATGGGAAAACCAAAAGAATGCAACACTTCACCATAGGCTCATGGAAAAGTCCAGCTTTGCATTTCTGTTGGAAGCTCATTTAAACAGATGCATCTCTGTTTTTTAAGCAGAGCAGTACTGACTTGCACAAGAATTGTAGAATATAATTCTTTATAATCCATCTGATCTTTCTTTTTTATCTAAAAGTTAGTAAAAGCCACACAGTGTATTTAGTTACCAAACATTACTCTAGGAAGATGAACTACCATAATTTTCCCTTAGGGCCACAAAAGCAGATTGCAAGATTTTATTCCTCAGCAGTCTTTCTGTTTACATGACCCTTTCTATGAACCAGTTCAAGTTAACAAAGCTCATAATGCCTCCTATCTTTCTGTCTCCAATACTTTAAACTCTCATAGAGATTTCTGTTTTATAGGACCAACTTATTAAGCAGGGAGAAGAATAGCTGTTATTTATTTAATTTCAGCACTCTCTTGTGTTCTGCATTTGCAGGTGGCGGAAGGAAGTACAGTTCTGCCAATAGCCCTTAGACCAGTTCACTAGAGCGTGGTAGTTACCAAGAGGGACATTAGGTTGTAAACACAACAAGAAACACACATCACAGTATTTTCTTGATCTGAAATTACACAGGTGCAATACGAGTTACAAAGATGCAGCATTTAAAGGATTTCACTCTCCTTTTGATTCTACAGTGACAATTCTTCATGGACAAATTTGCACTTTTAAGCAGTTTTTAAGTTTGAAAGTTTAAATAAGAGTTAATTGTAATTTATATAAAAATCCTCAAACAACAAAACCACATTAATACCTCAAAGGCAAATGGCATAACTTGGAAGAATTAAAATCAAAATATATGCCTCATATAAAGATGCAGACGACCCTGCAATGTGCCTGCTACTGAACAGCCATAATCTTCATTTGTATTTTCTGGCACTTATTCTAATTTATTTTCCTTTTGTTACCACATTAGAAAATGCTTCCTAAGATCCAAACATGTGTTATAATAATGATGGTTATATACAGTTTGTATTTCTCTAGTCTCTTCCCTATGTCCATGACACAAATTCTGTCCTTCGGATGTGTTTGTACCACCCCCTTTTAACTTACTGAAAGACATGCATAATCAAGAACAGATTGTTGTTCTTTTTTTTTTTTTGCTTCAAATGCTCTAAATTATAGTGATAAGCATTTGACGATTATTTTCTCTTTATCTCTATGAATATTTCTTATTTTTCCCCTACCAAAGTCAAAAAATATTTCCCAGCAAGAAGGGGTTTTGTTTTGTTTTTCCAAAAGTCAGTAACAAAGTTTACAGATTTTCAATAACCTTCATATTAACCAGTTGAAAAAATGGTAATTATTCCTTTCATAATGTGGCTTGCATTAAAAAAACTCCAATCACTGATTATAACTGAATTTTCTCCTCCCCTCATAGACATTCCATTCTTATATTTCCTAACTAGAACAGAACACATAGGTAGGTGATAGAGACACGGTCTGCACAAAATCCTGCACTCGTTTAGCTAAAACATGTGTGTTTCAAGCCAATTGAGTTAAACTTATGAAGTCTGCTCTCACAGACATATTTTCATTTATAGATATATTAGAGGGAACTTTGCAAGAGCAATCAGTTGGATTATAGATTCTTATTTAGAGAGTGTGGCCGAGATTGAAATTGGATCCAGAGAGAACATATTTCTAATATTAAATCCATTTCACCCTATTGGAAAACAGTAGAGAAAACTAAGGGATTGGCTGTGGAAATTTCTGTTCTCCCAAAGAAAGCTGTTCCTTTCTATTTTTTCTAACAAAGTTCAGAGTATTATAAAAACTGTCACGTCATCTAATCCTGCAGAAGTAATGTTTGCTATAAATCTTCCCAAGTTGTTCACTGGTGGTCTACCTCATAGCTTTTACTGTGCAAAGCCAATTTTCCCAACAAGCAGCATTTAAGGGCTCTTATCCTTTTATTTCATATATCTGACTTTCAGGCACCTGTTTCTTCCTAGACACATTTGTTATACTGGGGATTTTTTAAAATATATTCAATCAATAGGAACACATTTCATCCTTTGCAGAAATAAAGTGCTTAGGAACTTGGGGATCATATCACTTAAAATTCAAATAAACTAATTACCCAGCTCCATATTCATATATTCATATTCCATATTAATTTCTTCACCTTTTAATTAGTCACCTGCTACGCTTTGAGTGCATGAGAAGGAGTGCTGCATGGTCTATGCTCTGCAAGTTGCAGCGGTCACTTCACACTCATTGCGCAGGCTAGTAGATGCAGCCTGGTGGGAGACTTGTCTCTTCCCTTTATTAATCTTCTCATTCAGTAACCTAATGTAATTCAATTTACCTTACATTTGAACCTACAGGTTGAACCTACCAAAAGGAGTTATTCACTAACCAAATAGAAATAAATATATTTTTCTGAATGTTGTTCCCAGTACACTCTGCTTCTAGCTCCACTGCACTTCAACAGAGAGACTGATAGATTTTCCCAGTCAAACCAGCATGAATAGGGTACCCTTCAAGGAAATGAGAGTCTGTGAATTCAGACTGAGAAAAGCCTAAAACTCGCACCTACAAAATTTAAGCACAATATTCAACTGTAACAAGAAAGTAGGCACATCCTCCTTCTATCATAGCTTGAAAGACAAACAAGAACTGTGTTTGGATCATATGCAAAGAACTAAAACCTTTCGGGCACTAGCAAATCCTTGAAAGCCCCATGAAGAAAACAGGGACACAGCTTTTCAGTCTGACCACAAGGAACCTCTCTGAGGCACCCAAAGTTAGAGAATTTTTCACTTAAGTAAATCTTTGAGGAAAAACTAAAGTATGACTGCCACTAGCTAAAAAGTGAGATAAAATTGTTTCACTCATTTTCCTAAATCCCTGGGGGGGGGGGGGGGTGATCCAATTTGTGATCTCACTGTTAATATAGTACCTTTCAGCTTTAACTACTTTGTTCTTTGTTTCTACTCCTGACTATTTTCAAGACTGCTGTTAAGATCAAGTTCTCTACTTATAGGATTATCATCTTAGAGGTTGTAAACACATACTTTTACCTTATGAGTGTTTCCACTTCCCTCATGTCAACATGGATCAGCTCACATTTGCTTAATGTATCAAAACTCATTGTCCCATCAGCTAGAAATTAGACCACTGTTAGTCAACACTCTTAATCAAGGGTATTCCTCAAATGACATGGAATTTCTACAGCTGGGGCTGAGAGCAGGGATCTTTATCTTAAAATAAGAATCTTGTTCAGCTTTCACTTTCACAACCACATGCCTACATCTGAAGAAAACTATATATCCTTTTCCACTGTTCATGTAGAATATATTCATTCCTTAATATTCAATTCTATAGCAGAAAGTTATTTTTTTCCTAATGGGGCATCATCTTTCAATATTCAGATCAAAATACATTGCAATCCTCAGTCTGTTCCATTCCAAAATATAATTTAGTTCCTTTAAGACGTTAAAAAAATTTTCCTTCGGTCATCCCACTTCATCTTTTGCCAATCTATGTTATGCTTCACCAACAGATGTCTTCTTTTTCCAATACCTCTCTTTGTCTTGCCACTGAATGGGATTAATTCTCCTTCTACAGTGTGTCTTTCACCTCCTGGAAAAAAAGCTCTGCATTTGACTGACTCTCTAATTTATTCAACTTCTCTTCCAGCCTTTTCTTCTGTCCCTTCCATGACTTCTAATCACTGGTCTAACAAAATAACTACATTCTGTCCCCAAACCTCACAAAGACTTTCACACTATTTTTACCAAAATCTAAACACACATACGAATTAAAAAATTATGTTGATACAGTATTAATTATATTTCATCTTCACAGTGCATATTCTTCATATACACATAAACATTACAGACCATAATTATTTGGTGGTTCAAAACTCTTATGCTCAAAAGAGTAGCATATTTAAGTGAAAATTGTTTTGTTGCAAAAGGTATTTGTCATGCAGTTACTGTCTATGATGAAGAGTGGAATAGAACATTTCAGTGAGTTGGACAAAAAGATACTACATGCCAACTGACAAGTCCAGGACCCTCCAAAGAAAGTCAAAGAGGACAAATCTGAACAAGCCAAAATTCACAATATTCTCTCTCTCTCTTTCTCTCTTGCATTTCTAAAATTAATTCCAAGATGGTATACCATCTCTTATATAAGAGATGAGATACATATATATATCCTTCTCTTATAAGTGACATGCTAGGGAAATAAAAAAGTTCTTACAAATCAGAAATACTCTTTCCCCCTCAAAGGCACATGGCCATCAATAGCCCTCCGTTTTACTTCCTCAGTCAGGCACATCGTGAAGGTAAGAGGTGTGAGAAGAGAAAACAAAAGGAATGTAAATGATGGAGATGTGACAAAGAAGCAACAGAGGATGTTTAAGAGGGAATAGAGATACTGAGAGAAAGAAAAATTCAAAGTGAGGTTTTTGAGCAAATCATCATATGGACAGTAAGAGTTAAAACCTGGGGTAAAGCAGAAGAAAACAAGCGGACCTCTGGTCAGATGATATTAAAATATAATATTAACAATAACAATGATAATCATATTGTCTTTGGAGATCTCTCATCTTGATTCAGCAATAAAATTCCAAAATAATTATTTGTTTCGTAAATCTGCTTAATAACTCACATAATAATAAAAATAATAATAATAAGAGAGAGAAATTTCATTAGCCAAGGAAATTTCTGACTTGTTGTTAATGATCAGAACTAATTCTCCTTGTTTTCCAAACATAATATATATGATACCCGCTTTTCATTTTTAGAAGCTAATTTAAAAGATGCATTTTCAGTTACCTAAAATATTTCCCACTTTCCGAGTATGTGTGCTTTTACTTTGAAACATCATTATGTTTCTCATTTAAAGTAGGATTTAACATTGCTCCTTTCTTTATGTCTTCCTACAAAACTATATGAATGTACAAAACTTTACGAATGCCATATAGTTATTTTAAATATGTCAGATCCACAGGAAAATTTGGTCTTGACTTCTGACACCTAGCACAGGTTCAAATCCAGTTTGTTACAATAGTAAGAAAAAGAAAAGTAAAAAAAAAAAAAAGAAAAAGAAAATGTTTTCAGGCAGCTTTCATTATCAAACACCTAAACATACTTTTAGCCCAAAATTTGAGACATTATGAATCTCATGTTCATCTGTTCTGCATATTGTAGCTCTCTTTGTTACTTTTTGAAGTTCTGGTCTTAAATAAGTTGCTTCTCATGGACAAACTCTGCAGGCACTTGAACAATTTGTAGGCTGTGGGAAGAAAATCTGCATTTCCCCCCTTTTTCCTTGTCTGTTTTGTGAAAAATCTCTTCTAAAGTTATGCAGTCTCAGTCCGTAGTATCATTGGAACTTTGACAAAAATGGGTTTGAACTGGGCTAGAAGAACATAAAACATTAAGAGGAAACTTAGAGGCTGCTGCTAAAAGACTTAATTAGTTAGCAGCAAGCATACCCTTGGATGAAAAAAAGGAAAAGAATGGCCTGAAGTTGTGTCAAGGGGGGGCGGGTTAGGTTAGATATTAGAAAGATGCTCTTCACCCAGAGAACAGTTGGGCACTGGAACAGGCTACCCAGGGAACAGCTCCAAGCCTAACAAAGTTCAAGAAGTTGTCTGGACAATATTCTCAGGCACATGTTGTGACCCTTGGTGATGGTCCTTTGTAGGGCCAGGAGCTGGACCCAATGATCCTTGTGGGTCCCTTCCACCTCAGCATATTCTGTGATTCTGTGACTTTACATTCATGTGTGTCAGATATGCTTGTACAGCAATTATAAATGCGATTAAAAACGCTGCTCCTCAAATACAATGTATATAGATGATCTAAGCCGTTTACTTAGTTATCATCCCAAAGTGCTTCCATGACCCTGAATTTTTGCACAGCTGAGCAGAGAATGACAGGTCTGCTACAGAGGCAATCCTAGCTGATGCAATTCTCTGCTGCATAATTTTCTTTTTTTTTCAATTTTTTGTGTACAAATCACATCCATTTACAACCTGAGGCATAAGTTTTGGCATTTATTTGTGGCAACCACTACATCTTCTCACGAAGCTGACAACATAGGATGAAGTCATGGAATCATCATAGAATCATAGACTAGTTTGGGTTGGAATGGACCTTTAAAGGTCATCTAGTCTGATTTCCCTGCAATGAGCAGGGACATCTTCGACTGTGCCAAGTTGCTCAGAGCCCCATTCAACCTGACCCTGAATGTTTACAGGGAAGGGGCATCTTCTGCCTCTCTGGACAATCTGTGTTACTGTTTTGCTGCCATTATTGAGAAAAATTTCTTTTCTACCTTTTTTCAGTTTAAAAATATTATGCTTTGTCCTAATTGCTACAGGCTTACTAAAAATTGTCAGTTTATTTCCTACTTCCTTCATCAGTCCAGTCACTAGAATGTATGTAAGAAATGTATAATGCATATATACTGGCATATGAAAATATATATGCCATCCAAGGAAAAGCCACACAAAGGTGGCTTTGGTAATTTAGTTTTGCTGATATGTAAATTAGCACAGATAAAATTAACTCCTAACACTTTAGAGCTGTAATTTCATCTGACAGTAATTTTATTAAAAGCTTGCAACATTCAGGATCATGCATCATCAGCAGAGTTCTTTTTTTGTTTATTTCTTACATATTGCCTTGTTCCATTCATTTATTTTGTATAAATATAATACTTAATTTTCAAACCAAGGATATTCAGATGCAGATTGTCTGACTAGCAGACAATATTCCAATGACTACATAAATTTAGCAAATAACACTAACGTGATTTAAAGTCTACCCACAGTACTTTCAAAAAATAGTTTCCTATCCATCAGAGACAAAAATACAGTCTTAAAGAAAAGTCTCCCCTATCTATGTTAAGTGTTTTTATTTTTAATCTGGGGCTATTGAGTCTCAGCCTACGGAATGTTTTAATTTGATATAAACTGACAACTGGTTCAAAAGTCCCATCCATTTCCTACACCCACTGCTTACTCCTCCCTTCATCTCCTGTTACAAGAGTCGGTGAACAGTACTAGAAAACAGATCCATGTTATATTTTTATTTAACTTCTGGTAAAAGTCTATGAATTCTGATCTATTTATCTACATGACTACTTAAATACTTGTGCTAGTTCAAGATCGAGGTTAAGAGGAGTCAAAGGAAGAATGACAGCAATACTTGAGTGTTTGCAAAAGCAGTACTGGAGGCTAATCACTATCCAGAAAATGCAAATGGAACAGCACTAGTGCCTTATGCATTACACATGACTCCAGGAAATATTCAAAGTAATGTGTGGATAATAGGTAGTCTTTGAGAGATATATAGTTCATACGCTGAGTATGAAACAATTTGGTCAACATGTACTTTTGAAATAAATGTTATTGAAAACAGCACCATGTAAATTTTAAAAATAAAAAAACCATTTTGCTCTTTCTTGATAGCTTTGACTACACAGTATATGTTCACTATGATCTGGTAGTTAAAAGAAAAATTAGCCATACTGTTACACTAATTTCCAGGGAATTTCCTAAACTTACATTTATAAAACCATTTTGCTTAATGTTAGGTAACTTTCATAAAGAGGCACTGACACTTTGATCTGAAAAAATATGAATGCACTGTCGAGGGTAGCTCTTCAGCCAAAGTTGCAAGCTTCAGTACTTGCCTTCCTGATTTGCACGTGTGCTGATGGGAACTTGACATTGACTTCAGTTAGGCTTGTAAGGTATAAAACACATGTGGGGATAAAAAAAGCTTTCGGGAAGTTGTTTGATAAAATTTCTTGGGTATCAGCACAGCCCTGTTAAAATCCAACAGGCCTTTCATTTTTAAAAATAAGATCATGTATGAGTGAGTTTCTATATAAAACCCTAGAACTAGCAGCAATGTTCTCAAATGAACAGATGAGGCCAATCTCTTTCTGTATCTACAGCAGCATTACAGAAGTGGTACATATTACCCAGAAAATGCCAGTTGACCAAAATGGTCAAACCCATGCATTCCTCAGCTGTTACATCTGAACAAATTCTATAATGATAGACATTATTGGAAGGTATAACATAACCAGTTGGTGTCTATTACACCATCTTTTTCACCCGCCCACTTATGAGGTAATACATGCAAAGACATGTCCCAAAACTCCCTCTGTAAGACTGAAAGTAGAGAGCCATGGAGATGTACAGATATCTATGGCTCAGCAGTAAGTTGAATATCCTGTCCTCGATGTAGATGCCATACACTGACAGGAAAGGAAATGAAAATACCTTTCTGACAAATTAAAGTCCATCTGAGAGGCAGAATCACAGAAGGAAACTTTTAAGAAAACATGATATAATTCAATAGCATTTGCTGTAGAATAATAGATGCTATAAAGAATACATGTTTGGCTAATGAACGTTGTGGGATGATTCAAAGCTCCTGCCCTTGCTGTTCCCAAAGAACACCTGAGGAACACAAATTAGACCCTGCTGAAGCACAGAAAAGCACATATATCACCAAAAGACCCAGTGCAAGAAGTACAGAGGAACAATGTGAAGATTTTATCCTAATATTTATAAGAAAACAATTCCTTGCCCAAAGCAGGGAAGAAAGATTTCCAAGAAAATTAAGCTGCAAGGAAATTACGTCTTATATCTATCAAATGCATCCTCATGCTCAAGTCTATTATGTTAAGATGTTACAAGTTTTCAAGAGCAGATAGTAAACTTCATAAAAAAATATGATGATGATTTGAAACACAGAATTACACACAACAAACAGTGCAGTCAAATCAGGTTTCAAAAACTTTCTTTATGAAGTTAATACAGATTTTCCCTGCCATTTGAAAACAAACAAACATGGCCAACCAGATGGCAACCATGAGTATAATCTATCCCTGTGCAGGAATTTCAGAAAAAAAACCCAAAAGTTTGATGCTTGAGTGAGGCAAGGATACCTGCCAACCACCATAAGACTGCTGTTGTGCACATGTGTAGTCTTCTGAAACAAAAAGACAACTCCTAATATATGTTATAAATAAATTCTCTAAGTGCTAGGATAGTTTCATTAGAATGAATAACAGCCATGAGACCACTGGGACTTTCAAATCCTTACCTTCTGGCAAAGAGTTAAAGGGCTATATTCTGTCCTCGGACATACATGGAACCCAGATGTATTTACAGATAAAATACTCAGCCCAAAGTGATGTCAGGTTTAGTGTGAGAGTTGCCCCATCTCACATCTGCTTTAATCCAGGGCCCCCTGAAGTTGCTGCAAAAATGCCTTTGATATTACTAACGGTTACATACAGTAACAATGGTTTCTGTCCACTTCATGTGCCCTGGTAAAACCAAAATAATACCTGTAGTTAAGGCTGGGAACAAGAACCAGCTACTGTGAAGTAAACTGGTGGTTAATATTCCTTGCACTTAGATTACAGTGAAAGATGTGTACATGGCGTGACCACAGAATCGCAACGAAGTATCAGTCCCAGTCCTTGGATTAGTGGTAATTAGCATTGTGGTAATTTATTCATGTAAATAAGTGTTTACAAATTTTTACAAGGCCCTATTTATAGGGTTGCCTTAAAAATCTGCTATAGATTTTGTAGAGTAATGAAATACCTTTCCCAGCAAACCATGAAAATTGAAGAAGCTACAGGAAAGCTGTTTTCAAACCACATTTTCAACGTGAAAGCTAAATGTCTTAATTTTAGGTGCCTTTGGTGTACTGTCTATGTATATTATTTTAAGTATAAATATTTTCAACTCAGTAATTTCCTTCTGTACACATTCCAACTATCTTTATGCCTCATAGACCTTTAAAAGTGTCCTCAAATCCTGCGTGTGTTCAGCCAGCCAGTCCGAAGCATCTTGTATATTTTACATTAAGGGAATTTGTATTCCTTCTTAATAAGAAAATCCAAAGGTTCTCATTTTAGTGAAAGCAGGCCAAAAGTAAAGAATATCTAATGCAGTAAGATTTAGCATACTAAAAGAATTAACAAATCAAACATGCTGATAATGCTGATAATAAACTGATAACCCCAGTTTACAGGGGTTACAATAATGGATGCATTAATAAAGTGAGTAAAGGCACATTAGCAGCTCTGGTTAAATTCAGTTTTTAGGAAAAAAGGAAACCTTCTTTCATTACCACTTCCATTTGATGGAAATAGCTCTACTATGAATGGGGTTTTATTTTTGATGGTCATGAAACAATGAGATTAAAACAAACTTCACATGCAAATCAACAATCTGTAATTTTTGCAGGGGTAATACTTAAAACTGCCATTAAAAATATCTGAGTATTAATTATAAATCTCTCACATTAATCTCTACACTCTAGAAGTTTCCTTAATGTGCAGTTTTTTAAAAGGGACAATTCCTTTGGCATTATCACAGTCTCATCAAGATAATGGGAATAACTGTTTCAAAAGATGAAAAAAGTGCTTATGTTAAAAATAGAGCAGTTTATTGGACTGAACAACCTACTAACCCCAAAAATAACACACCTGATCCAGTCTGCATGTGTTAGGTAAAAAATAGTAAAATCTGAATGATAATTGTCTTCCCTAGGAAAAGTAAAAAGACATTTCCCCTTCTAACTTCTCTACTACCGTCTATTAAGTTACTATGTGGCAGTATAAAAACCAAAGGAAGTAGGATATAACCTCTGTGTTCTTGAATTTACTTCCTTCCATTGTAACATGTTCTTACTTTATGTGGGATTACCCTGCTCTTAAAATGAATTTTAAAATTGACTCTTGTTCTCTTTTTTCCTTCTCCCAAACATAAAACTCGGCCAATCTAAACATACTGAAATTACTCAGCAGACTCAGCAAAGTCTGCTCATGTTGTCTCAAACCTCTTTCACCAGTGTCAGAAAACTCAATTTTGTCAGTGTAAATTTAAAAGCTATTCATCATTGGTGCATGAGATTGACACAACAACGATCAAAGGAAGCAAAGAGCATCCTTTACCACAAAAAACTCTAAGTATTTGCAATAGTATATAAAAGTCTTCTTTGGCCAAATGCACTGTTGAGAAATGAACTAACAGCTGCACATTTTTACTTGCTGAACTTAGGTTCATGAAATGAACCAAACACTGAGTCTAATATGAGAGAATCAATGGACTGTTGCCTTACTCGGTGCTTCTCCAAAGACTTTTGAACTAGAACAGAATTTATTTTAATGAACATCCAACATCTGGAGAAGCCCCTTAAGAGTTACAGAAAGCCAAGTTTAAAAAAACCTGTAAGGATACCAAATCTCTACTGAGAAAACACCAGAAAGATTGGAAGAGAAGAAAAGAATTTTGGAATTAGGAGTGAATTATTTTATGATTTGTATATTTACTTTAAAATAATTTCAGACACAGTTTCACCTTTGAATATTTGATAAAAACTGATCTACCTGTAATTTGCAATAGATTTTTGGACCAAGTCCAAGCAGTAATTTTTCTAATGGCTTCTAGGAATGTGGTTTTACTCCATTCTGTAAGAGCGCAATTATACATTCTGACAGTAAACAACCATGTGGAAAAACACTTCATATCTCTAGAGGGCTTTTCTTAATGCTTCCTTTCTGTTTGCCGCTCAGTTTTCAAAACTTGGCTACAATGCTTTGCTGTCTGGACAGTAAAAAAAAAAACACCAAAAAAACAGGATACTTCTGCAACTCTATTTTACTAGTCCTATAGCTTATGCAACAGGTGGCTAATGTCAGAAGAGTTCAAGTCAAACAGTCTCTGTGTATTTGCAGACATCCAAAGTCCTTTCTAACTCAAAAGTACATTTATGCATGTGTATATATATTTGACTTTTGGCCTCTGTTCACCAGTAATTTAAATTAGACTCTAAAAAGCTTGAAAACCTGGATCCACTAGGTAACATTCCAAGTATCTCCAGATTTTACATGTGCAGCAAATGTTGTCTGACTTATGTGATTCTGAGAAAGGACAACTGACAGAATTTCACATATTACTAATTTTAATCTTCCAGAACTTGCCTTCACCACTATGGCATAAATCAAGACAGTTTGCTCAAGTGACCTTTTGATTTTTTGATGACTGAAGAGCCTGATAAAGATGAAGCATTTAAAGATCTATATTTTTTTCCTCTTTGGATTTAAAATTAAAGAAAGTGGATAGTGATGCATTAATATGTATAGGAAGAAGGTTGGAAGGAGGAGAAATAAGATAAAATTTCTAAAAAGTTTTCCTTTTCTGCTTGCTATGATTTTAATAAACTGTGACTCTATTAAAACCACCACTCCATACACTTTTGTAATCAGTTCCTTTTTTGTAATTGTGCCAGTGTTGTTTCCACTGTATATGAATTAATACCAGATATATATGGCTATGCTTCAAGAAGCACTATTTTTTATAGTGTTACCCTGAACTCTCTGGCTCAAGTACACAAATACAAGGGACAAATGTCTCCAAAAGAACAGTCTACAGTGCTTCCAACTCCTCTCTCCTACATGACTCTTCTGCAGCTGTACAAAGGCCAAGAAACATCAAATGAGACATGTAGGCTGAAGCCAAATAATTCAGACTAAACTGATCAAGTTTACCCATTCAGTGCAAGATGTTTTCAGTTCATAAGATCTTTTTTCTTTTTGTAGGATAATTAAAACAGCTTGACTAAGACTTACTGAAATATTACGTTCCTTGTCATTCAAAAATTGTATAAGCCAATGCCAGCACTACACCCTGTTCACTTTTAAAGCCATATGCACTTCTCTTAAAATTGTAAACCTGCTTGAGGTATCCACAGCTGCTTCTAATATTTTGATCATTAAATTATATTCTTCCTCTCCAACTGAATTGCTGTAAAGTATGCCAAACAGTTAATGTTGTTTTGTTTTTTTGGCTTCTTGCATAATGCCGCTGTATTCAAACACAGGAACTGTGCGACTGAACAAGTAAAGATTGTATTTCTAGATTCAAAATTGAATAGCTGCTCCTAAAATCTCTTCTTTGCCTATTTAGCTAAGCATTGTTCATGTTGATATTACATACAGTTTCACCTGGGTTTGAAAAGCAAAAAATAAAATGCCTGCTAGGCATTTAAGGTTTCTCCTCATAAAAGCAAAGAGAAATCAAATAGTTTTTCCATTCCTTTTTTTTTTTTTTTTTGACAAATTTAACAAAGAAGGAGGCTGGTAGGTTAATGACACAAACCCTGCAATTAAGAGTTTTCTCTTGTTACTACTCTGGAAAATATGTGAGTTTCCACAAGACAGAGACTTTTTTAAGTTTAATGAATTCTAGCTAAATTTAAAGTGTGAGTTTTCCCTCAAAGAAGGCTATGATCTTCCAGATTCACACCAAAAATAAAAATCACTCTATGACAAGTATATAAGTAAGGAAATGCACAAAGACTTGGAATGTCATTTCCAGAAATTCAATAAACAGCAAAGCAGCTGACAGAAAGATAGAAAAAGTCTGAACTTTAAAAGCTGTAGAGACTATATATACATATAATATTATACAGATACATACATACACATTGCCATATATAGTATGGATACTGTATACAGACAAGATGGACTGTGATGAGGGAGAGGGAAAATAGAGTGTGTTTTCATCCAGTTCTCTGACATTAGATTATAAATTTATTTCCTAATACAAATAGGATCTTGCTATTGTATTCCATTCATGCCCATACCTAAAAACTTTTGAACGTCCTGGTTAATTTGAACAAAATCCGAAGTAAATTGAGATTTCTCAAATATTTTACATTCTTGCTACACACACACT
>WBMV01000702.1:1954769-2078609 GCA_013396655.1 Campylorhamphus procurvoides | reverse complement strand
TGGAAACAAGAGGTTAGGGTAAAAAAGGAAAAAGGCTCTCAATGAAGACTGCAGTGTGAGCTCATCCCTGGTTAGAAATTTAGATTTGAGCAAGTGATCGCCAAAAGGGCCAAAGTACTAAGAAACCAGACCCCCAACAGTTTTCATGGGCAATATGCTATACGTAAAACTGTATCACTCTTAGGGGAACTATAAAACTTAAAATAATAGGAATAAGCAATGAGGAAAAGGTGCTAACCAGTTTTATAAGCATCATACACACTTTGTGAGCTTTGAAGAACCTCAAACTCCTATTTGTTCAGCTATGATAAGTCCATAGCTGCAAACTGTATTTTAAAAAGGTACATGAAACCATATCCAGTGTACCACTGACATTGATACTGCAGTATCTAGCAGACCCCAATGAGTGCTTACATACCAGTCAGGAATGACAAACACCGGAGTCACCGACCTTCCCACATGTTAAGGACCCCACAGATACAGATCATACTGCCGGAGAAGTTTTCACTAGCCTCAGGAAAGAAATCTGCTCTAAATGACAACATACATAGCCCTTCAGAACCAGGAGTTCCATTGGAGAAGCCTATGCCAGTAACACTTCCCACATCCCTACCCATCAGGAGCAGCCCAACAAGATCTGAAAGTCCTGGGTAAGGGAAATGCTCAGTCCCTGAGCAAAGGGATGGAGGGTGTCTCATCTGATGCTGTTCCCAAGCTGTCCTCTCTAATCAAACCAACAGCTCATTGAAGTGTTTCAGGAACCGCCCCATCTATTTTTTTCCAGGGCAGTAAAGATGCATCCACAACCTGCGTCCTCTGTGCAAGGGTAAATGAAGAGTCAGAAAGGACATACCCCTACAAAGACTATAGTGGCTGGTTCTGGTGCTGGGGTGTAGATCATGAGGTCAGTTTTCATCACTCTGCATTTTACAGCACCTTTTCTTAACTTGGTAAAAATTTACCAAGTTTTCACCATTACACATAAGCACCAGCCAATTAATAAGTCAAAAGAAAAAGTTGATTTTTCTTTCTTTTTGTGTTAAATTTTTAAAGGTGGTTCATAGTATGTTCCTGAGACAACCTTTCATATGAGTTTTTTTAAGAAACGGGAGGGGCAGAATCACTAAAAGATATTTACCTCACTGTTCAGTTAGATTGTGACTCTAATTATGCCACCTATACAAGTGTAAAATGCTCCAGTAAAACAGGGTGTTTACTCTTCCCAGAATCATGGAATGGGTAAGTTAGAAGGAACCACTGTGGGTCATCTTGCCCAACCTCCCTGCTCAAGCAGGATCATTCCAGAGCACATTGCACAGGATTGTGTCCAGATGGTTCTTGAATATCTTCAGTGAGGGAGACTCCACAACCTGCCTGGGCAATCTGTTCCAGTGCGTGGTCACCTGCACAGTAAAGAAGTTCTTCCTCATATTCAGGTGGAACTTCCTGTGCATTACTTTCTACCTGCTGCCTCTTGTCCCACTGCTCAGCATCACCAAGCAGAGCCTGGTTCCATCTTCGTGACACCTTCCCTTCTTACAGACACTGATGAGGTCCCTTCTCAAGGAGCTTCATCTCTCCTTGAGGCTGAACAGGGACAGCTCTACCAGCATAACCTTGTAAAAGAGATGCTCCAGTCCCTTAACCACTTTTCTTGCCCTCTGCTGGACCTGCTCCAGGGGCTCCATATCTCTCCTGTACTGAGGAGCCCAGAAATGGACTCAGCACCCTAGATTTGGCCTCATTAGGGCTGAGTAGAGGGACAGGATAACCTCCCTGACCTGCTGGCAATGCTCTTTCTAACGCACCCCAGGATACCATCAGCCTTCCTGGCCACAGGGACACACTGCTGGCTCATGGACAGCTTGTTGTCCACCAGGACCCCCAGATCCTTCTCTGCAGAGCTGCTTTCCAGCAGGTTGGCCCTCAGCCTGTGCTGGAGCATGGGGTTATTCTTCCCCAGGTGCAAGACCCTGCACTTGCCTTTGTTGAATTTCAATTCACACACAATGAGGAAAGAGTCAAGCTGTAATTTCCTTCTCAAATATCAACACAGTATTTTCCAGGATTACTATCATCAGGTCTCTAGGTAGTAATACAGAAAGTGAGGCATCTTATACACACATGCAGTCAGTGCACATAGAAAACTTGCTGGACTGCGTCTATGAAGTCTGTCATGGCAGAAACTGTGAGTCAATGTTTTGGGTTGAACGCTATCCTCTGTAGTTGCAATCCCACCCTGTCTCCTCAGGAGCCCCACACTCCCTCCCTGCACACCCGTCCTTAGCAACCCTTTTATTAGTCTGAGCCTTGCAAGCTTGTCAGCGAAATATTTAGGAAGGACATGCTAGTTGTAAGTGCAGTGACATGCAGACACGGCATAAAATAAGATAAGAGAAACTGTATTAATTTCCTGCTTTCTCTGTTTCTACCCTCCTGTGGAGTTAGGAAGAAAAGCTCTCTTTCAATGAGAAAGTAAAATTGCTGGCTGCCTGGTCACGCAACTGAATACAGTGACAGTGGCATTTGTGTTGCAGCCATTTAAATACAAACAGTTCCAGATAACTTTGCAGTATCAGCCTCAATGTGTACTTTGTTTAGAAAAGATTCCCCTAATCATCAAAATACTGCATAAAAAACAATCATAGCAATTAGGGCATGCCAAATAAAAGAGACAGCTGTGAAGATTTTTTTTGTCCATTTCTCTGAACATCCTTCCTTTGATTCTTTTGAATTGAGTTCAATTCTCTAGACTTTAACTTCATGCTCTTTCAAACAGACACAGCCCTTACATATCTATCCAACTGCTAACACTGCTCCACTGTCTTCAGAGCAATAGCAGGGCCTTGCTTGTCTTCACCCAAATATACACACTGTTTTCACCCCATCCTCAGGGCACTGAAATATTCCCATGGCCTCTTCCAAAGAGCAATTTCTGCTGCAGTATTTGACAAGAAATAAGCTAGTATACTACAGCAAGGCCAAGAGAAGTTCAACATTTAAACATTTATGTTCTAACATAAACAAAGATAAAAAATTCTATTTATCAGTGAGCTGCTTTCCTCTCTCTTCACTTAGTTGAGACTGTTTTTACATCACAAGTGTTTTAGAATGAAATAGATCACTATTCCACTTCTACAGCATCTAGCATTATAGCACTCATTTGAGTGCTTGGATTCAATAGTTGCTAAGTCATAAGACAGTAGAAGATTAAAATTGGGGGGTTTGTTGTTGTTTTTTTATGGGGGGGTATTTTGTTTGTTTGTTTGTTTGTTTTTTAATTGAACAGTTATCTACCTGAACACTTAATGCAAGAAGTGGGGTCCTTTAAGAATAAACTGTGCGGTACAATATCTGTACCACAGCTGCTACAGTGGACAACAGTGAAAAATATCACCAGTTTCACAGAAGCAACCAAAAATTTTCAGAGAAATTGTAAAAAGGACTAAGTTCAGCCTGATACAATAAAATGTTTGTGTTTAAAACCGTGTTATAGAATATGAAAATATTAACATAGTGATTTACTTTTCCGTGAATTAAGCTGTTTTACTTTCACTCTAACATAATGGAAGAGACAAAAGAAAATTAACACAGCATTAGGCACTTTCTTTAGGATGACCAGTAGTGTTTTATGTGAACAAGAAGCTATAAGAGGAACAATTTTTAGATGTAAATAGTGAATTTGACAGCCCCAAATATTAATTGTCCAACTTGAAAGTTTTGAAAGAAAATTAGTTTCTATGAAAAAGGTTGTACTTGATAACGACCTTAAACCCTAAGATGCAAAAACCAGTCACTCCTTTAACATGCTAGTTTTCCATATGCCTGTAACACTGATACATCAAAATGTTTATATTTTTGAATGGCCGACATTTAGCTACATCTTGCTTTCTGTTTTGCAGTATATCATTTTAATTGACTTCTCTATACTCCAGTATAAGGCTCTACATATGTGTTCTTAGGGCTGCCTTGTTTGAAATACAAATGGCAGCAACCAAATTGTCAGGACCAACACACATCTATCTACTAGCACACCAACCAATCTGCAGATCCACTCTAGCTAAGACAGCAAGCACAATGTCCATAATGAAAATAAGCGGGCTGGTTAGACAGGTGACAGTTCCAACGCTTTCCAAACATTTCTACTTCATGACAGTTTGCCAAGCAAAGTAGCTTAGAGCTCATGAGGAATTTACCAGAGAGATTACAGTGAGTACCACCGACGAGCAGCACCCTTTGCAGAGCACACATCCAACTTCATTAAGGCTGCATATAGCCCTGTCACTTGCTATAAGCCTTCCTACTTATTTCAAGTTGTTAAGCAGAAAGCACTTCCTAAGAAGAAGAAAAATAATCCACATGACGGAGGTGGTAATCTTCAAGAAAAACTTTCCTAAAATGATGTATGCAATACTTTGCAAGTCTGACAACATTTTAATGAACATCCCATTTTTATACTGGCTGAATTGCTTGTTTTCAGATTCTGTTTTGTTAAGTATGTGAGTAGTTTCTAGATTAATGCCACCCTTCTCCTCAGAAATGCTGTTACAGCAAATGAAGAAAGAGGGAGTATTGGCAGCTAAATGCAAGTGCTGGGTTCATCTGTAGTGAGATGCTGCTGAGATAGTAACTTTCAATATATGTGCAAGTACACCCATGTGCAAGCTGATTGTCCATCAACTCATTAAATATTTCTCCTTGTGTGCACACATAAGGCCTATGTGTGTATATACACAGTTGCATTGCCATGTATTCAGTAAATTAATTTATTATAGTATTTCTCGGTAAGGATCCACTTTACTATCTCTACAATCTCTGCAGCACTAGCCAGAAAGCTGTGAGAATATATGAAAGTGAAACATAGATACCTCCATCTCCTATGCAACAGGCTCATTCTAAGTATTATCTTTGCTTGCCCATCACTCCTCCTCACCACTTCTCAGGGACTTTCCATATATCTTTGTATCACTAATCTGTTTTAAGAATCAAAAAGAGGATGTCCCTCTGATAAAAGCATGCTCAGATCCATTACCCTCATCAGGGCTATGCCTCCACTAACTTTCGAAGTAGACTCAAAAGATTTTAATAATGTACTTTGGAACACAGTTGTAAAATCTGTAATAATGATGATAACATTATCAAGAGGTACCCAAGAAGAGAATATCTTCATAAACAGAAGTTCTGTACTACAGGTAAGATTCACCTCAGTTAATTTCAGACAATTAAAATTAGGTGTTAAATTAAATGGTTCATCTCCACTTAATTAAGCAATAGAGACACATACTGCCAGAGGGCAAGTCATTCTACCTTTACATAAACATTACAGAAAATTGAAAGGAATTGCCCTCAAGAAGTATTTATCTCTGCCATCTGGATAGAGTAGGAGTCCAAGCAACTAGCTCAGACTAGAAATCAACTTTTTAACTAATGAGGTAAGATGAATTCCACTGTGGTCAGAGCCTCATAGAATCATGGAATCATTAAGGTTGGAAAAGACCTCCAAGATCAATGACTCCAACCTTTGATGTAACACCATCACATCAACTTAACCATAGAACTAAGTGCCTCACTGAGTTGTTTCTTGAACACTTCCAGGGATGGTGACTCCACTATCTCCCTGGGCAGCCTGTTCCAATGTTTAACCACTAGGGATGGTGACTCCACCATCTCCCTGGGCAGCCTGTTCCAATGTTTAACCACCCTTTCAGTGAAGAAATTCTTCCTGATGTCCTGAACCTCCTATGGTGCAGCTTGAGGCCATGTTTTCTCATCCTGTTGCCAACTGGCTGAGAGAAGAGGCCAACCCCCATCTGGCTGCAGCCTCCTTTCAGGTAGTTGTAGAGAGCAATAAGCTCTTCCCTGAACCTCCTTTTCTCCAGGCTAAACAACCCCAGCTCCCTTAGATGCTCCTCATATGATTTACTCTTTAGACCCTTCATCACTTTTGCTGCCCTTTATAAGGTCTTTGAAAATATCACAGAATCACAGAATGGGTCATGCTGGAAGGGCCCACAGCGCAACCTCCCTGCTCAGAGAGGGTCATCACAGGCATTGTGTCCAGATGGTTCTTTAATATCTCCAGTAAGGAAGACTCCACAACCTCTCTGGGCAATCTGTTCAGTGTGCGGTCACCTGCACAGTAAAGAAGTTCTTCCTTATATCCAGGTGAAACTTCCTCTGCATCAGTTTCTGCCCTGGACACTAACTTTTTACCTGTGTGTTGTCTGTTCTCAAATTCCAGCACAGACTTCCACCCTTTCCTAAACTGAAAGACGTAGTTAATAGTGCTTCAGCAAAAATTACAGGACAGAATTAAAAAGTTTTCCTCAAACAATTTTTTTCTGTGCTCCCCACTCTCTGTTAATGCTGGACTTCATTGATCCGAGAAGCAGAAAAAAAGAGCTAGGATGGTCTTGTACTTGTCTGATATTTTCCATTGGTCCCAAGCTATTTTCAGATAGAAAAAAAGCAGTCCCAAACAACCTCTCCCCTGTGCTCCATATCTTCTATTCATGCTGAACATTTATCACATGCACTTAGCCCTGACTTAGCAGCATTCAGCTATCAGGACTTAATATTACTAAATCATTAAAGAAATAAAACATATCAGAACAATGGTCTATATAGGCTGGACTCTTGGTATGTAGAATAAGACAGAGAAGGCAGATGTGGATTGGCAATAAAGATTGTGAGTGGATTTTTACTGAGCACTTTTCTATGGCCAAAAGTAATTTATGGGTGGAACAAAAGGAGACAATTCTAATCTTTGCAACCATGAATGCTAACAATTCTCCATGCAGAATTTATGAGCTGTTTTACTTATCAGTATATCCTCAGAGTTTTCACAGAGTCAAATTGACTACCTTTTCCTCATACTGTTTGTGCATAGTCAAGTTTGGCTATACAGTGCATAAAATGGACACGAACTGCATACTGTACCATACAAGGAAATTAAAGGCAGTGACATGCCAAACATAGTTCTTAAATTTTTATTCAAAAACACAACACAGTATCATTTACAATAAATATATGTCCAAATATTTCA
This sequence comes from Campylorhamphus procurvoides, assembly GCA_013396655.1. Classification (NCBI taxonomy): domain Eukaryota; kingdom Metazoa; phylum Chordata; class Aves; order Passeriformes; family Dendrocolaptidae; genus Campylorhamphus; species Campylorhamphus procurvoides. The sequence continues at coordinate 2,071,564 of WBMV01000702.1, read as the reverse complement.
GCAACAAGCAAAACCTAGGTAGTTGGGGCTTTTTTAATTGACTGAATTCCATAGGTCATCTAAATAGACAATTAAAAACAAATAAAAAAAACCAGATGGAAAGTGTCTTATTTTTTTTCTGTAACAAGCCCAGCTTTCACAATCCAATTCATTCTGAATGTTTCCAGTGCACAAATAAGTAGGTCTTTTTTATTTCTTTAAATTCAAAATTCCCTTGAATAAAAGCCTCAGATTACTTATCAGAAAATATCTGTCATCTGGCCTAAAACACAACAAGGTACAAACACAGCCTAACACAGCCAAAAATGAAGCCTTTGGAGCTACAACACACTGCATACTGCATTTTATTTTGAGAACCTCTTTCCCCATACAGTGCTAGTGTTTCTGACACAGACTGTACCTCTGCATGTGACCAGCAAGGCACCCATCAAGTAATGGTTACACGATCTGTGTGACCCAAGTGAATAGGGAACAATACATCAATACATCCATAGACAGATAAACTGAATTTCCAAATAGCAGCAGCACTAGCAGTGCTAGTTTCTCTCCAAGTTCACTTGTAAAACCTTGCTACAGAAAATCTGGCAGAGATGTTAAATTTCTCAAAAACAGCTTCAATCTGTGGCAATACCTGATGGTTACTAATGAACTACTGGATGGTTTTCTTGAACTATGAAGAAACCTGAGCATAGAGATTTTTATGCATATATATTTTATTGGAGTTTAGGCTTTGATTGAGGCTAAAACACTACAAGAACAAATACATGTTTATGAAGCATTTAAAAATGAAATTTTAAAATTTAAACAAAGATATTTCACATTTTCTATCTTAAAATAATATGGGTTTTTCACTGTTCTATTTTACTTGCCTACCTAATCATGGCATCAGATACACTTTAATACAGCAGAGAAATGAGTTGCAGACATAATGTCTCAGTATGAGGTATTACAGGATGCAGTTTGTTTGTTTTAAAAACACCATGCTGGTTTGTGGAAGAAGTAATGGCCTGTATGATTTGAAAATCTTACCTTGTGATAATGTAAAAGGTTACAAAATTGTGTAACTGCAATGAAATGGGATGATATTCTTACTTCTCTGAGCAAACCAAAAAACTCCCACTGAATTAAAGAACACAGCAAGTTCTTATTTCAGAAGGCTGATTTTGTCATGTTTCTAGAATTAAGTACTTGAAGTGATGGAGAGAACAATGGACATCTCCCTAAATGATACCAGGGATATGATGAAAGGGGAGAGCTGCAGAAGCATGCAAATACAGGGTAACAGAATCTAGTTACTCCCCAATAACTTAAACAATTTACTTACAATCTCTGCATTGGTCTCCTCAGCATTGCTGAGGGAGTTTCACATCTCAGAGGAACTGGAGGAGGCAATGCAGCCTGAGAAAGAGACAGTAGAGGGACAGGCTACAGCACCAACTTCCAGTCCCTAGCCTGTCATTGGGAATGTCGACTGCTGAGCTGCTGCTAAGAGTGCTGTGGGTATACTGTCTGAAACACATGGTCTAAACAGCACAGGGTTCGGTGCTTCTGCTGGGTTTGCCTGTTTCATTATTGAACATACCAGCTAATTCTACAATTAATGAAAGCAAAAAGATATATTCTACATCTTACTTTTTTTGCATATTACTATACGCAGTAGTTCTATCCCTTCTTCACCAAAAAGATAACATGTGACATGTACATGTAGATATGGGTACTCATATAATATGCATATATGCATCTTTAAATCACTTTCCATATTAAAAAATATTGTATTGACTATACTTTAAAATTCTGTAAATATATATGTGAATGTTAACATTTGAAGTAATCTCCAAACTGTGTGCTCCTGTTCCAAAAATGCTAGGGCACACCAATGCTTGTCACAATGTAACATATTTGAAAGTATCCTAAAAGCAGTTGCAGAATGAAATTAAGCATATGAGCACAAAAATTACTAGTTAAATAGCTGTTCTGAAGAGTTTAACTAAATGTTCAGGACAAAACCCCCAAACTGCACTCAAAAGAAGACACTAGGTTAATCTGACAAAAGAAAAAGCGCTATGTAGTAACATTCCCTTACAGTCCTTAAATATCCAATTAGAACTGTATAAAATATCAGTTAAAATATTGTTATTCCTAAAGTCTAAATGAGAAAACCAAAGGTAGTAGAGAGCTGTTTCACTTAGAATTTCCTCTCTTGTATCTAAGTGAATACTTGTATATTTTTGTTAAAATGTTTCAACACTAAAAAAGAGTTGTATAATCATAGAGCTTGGGATAAACCACACAAGTCTTACCAAGACAAGGACAGCAGCTCAGGAATTACCAGTTCATTATACTTTGCCTGACAGTGGACCTACATGAAGCAATACCCCAAACTTTTCCCAAATGATCTAAAACGTTTTTTTTTTAACTCTGCTATGGTGTTAGTGTTTGCACATTGTAAAAAGCCTCTACTCTGCCTTCAGTTCAGATTAGCTACTGCATCAATGCAGAATTTTGCAATGAATGGACTAAATTACACAAACAGGCTTGTGAATACAGCAGGAACCAATGTTCACCTTCCAAAAGTCCAATTTTTGATTATGCCAATGATTTACGGCTCGATAAAGATACGTAATATTTCTATCTAATCAATTGGGACAGAATAACTAGTTTATTTTGAAGCAGTACTGTGAATCTTGTGTTAGTCTGTTTAAAGGCTGCTGAGACCTTTAAAGACATATATATCTGAGTAAAAATTATTATTGAAAATACTTTATTGTCATTAAGATGAAATGTTTAACGGGAAGTGAAGGTAACTTTTCTCCATTTAGACTGAAATGTGACCATCACTGCCTTTTTTGGCAAATATATAAGTATTCCACAATTAGATCTTATGACTTTGTTCAAATTAAATGAGATTATTAAATGTCCAGGAGAAAAGGGATAAAATTTTCCTTACATGGAAATATAACCATAATCCCTTTGTTTTTAGGGATTCTAAGTTATCCAGTATCTATTTTGTTGGTCTGAATCTCCTGTATTTTTCTGTTGCCAAATCTCCTTTAAGTAATTTTTTTGAAGAACAGTATTTAGTCTGACACATCAGATCTCAATATGCTCAGTTTGTGTGCTCCCTTTTCTGAAATTTAATTTGATTTGCTTATTCGACTTCCCTCATGACTCTGCATCTTCTCCGTTGGGCCTAGAGAGTGGTGGTGAACAGTGCTGCATCCAGTTGGTGGCCAGTCCCTAGCAGTGTCCCCCAAGGATCAGTGTTGGGCCCAGTCCTGTTTAATACCTTTACTGATGATCTGGAGGAAGGGATCAAGTCCACCATTAGCAAATTTGCAGATGACACCAAGTTGGGGATAGTGTCCATCTGCTGAAGGCAGGAGGGTTCTACAGAGGAACCTGGACAGGCTGGATAGATGGGCCAAATCCCATGGGATGAGGTTTAACAAGGCCTAGTGCCAGGTTCTGCACTTTGGCCATAACTGCCTGCAGCACTGCAGGCTGGGGACAGAGTGACTGGAGGGTGGTCAAGCAGGGAGGGACCTAGGGGTTCTGATTTGACAGGAACTTAGCATGAGCCAGCAGTGTGCCTAGGTGGCCAAGAAGGCCAATGGCATCCTGGCCTGTATCAGGAATAGAGTGGCCAGCAGGACCAGGGAAGTGATTCTTCCCCTGTACTCAGCGCTGGTGAGGCCACACCTCTAGTGTCCAGCCCCTCAATTTAGAAAGGGCATTGAGGTGCTGGAGTGGGTCCAGAAGAGGGCAATGAAGCTAGTGAAGGGATGGAGCACAAGTCCTATGAGGAACAGTTGACGGAGCTGAGGTTGTTCATCCTGGAGAAGAGGAGGCTCAGGGGAGACCTAATTGCCCTCTACAACTGCCTGAAAGGAGGTTATAGCCAGGTGGAGGTCAATCTCTTCTCACAGGCAACAAGAGTGTATAGTCTTAAGCTGCACCAAAGGAGGTTTAGGTTTGACATTAGAAAGAAGTTCTTTACAGAGAGAGTGATAGGGCATTGGAATGGGCTGCCCAGGGAGGTTGTCAAGTCACCGTCCTTGAAGGTATATGAGAAGAGACTGGATGTGGCACTCAGTGTCATGGTTTAGCAGTCAGGGTGTTAGGTGGTGATGATCTCAGAGGTCTTTTCCAACCTAGCTGATTCTGTGATTCTATGATATCTACAAATAAGGCAGAATATCTCGGAAAAAATCCTGCACTGACTTGGTGGGGTCCTGGGAAGAAACGCTTGTTTTCATTTCCACACATTTTTCTTTTATTCTCCATTCCCTTGTGCTAATAGCTTATCTTATAAACCAAAACTCTTTAAAGCTGTGACTGGCATAGCTACCATACATGGGGAAAGCTGCTTTGCTCTTGTTCCTTGTACAACTACCAACTAATTCCTGAACCCAGCTGAAGAAACCTTGTTCTTGCTTAAGAGTGGTCTGTATCTGAATGTTCTGCAAGTTAGATTGTATTAAAAAAAAAACCCAAAACCAAACCAAATCTGGAGATGGTACCACTTACAAACAGAGTATTTGACTGTCAATGACTACAATAGTTTCTTTGTGGAGCAACCTACTTCTTAGGTTTCAGCTAATAATGCAGACCCCTACTAGTCTTAAGAGTGATACTGCAGCGAGGTAAAGAAAACAGCAAAGACACTGTTATTCTCTCCTTACCTTTATCAGGATCACAAATTTGCACAGAAAAATTGCATGTTATATATAAAAAGCTTTCTATTTGTGTCTTCTTATTAGGAAAAAAAAAAAGGAATAGATGCATTAATAATTTGACAGAGAAGAAGATGATAACATCAATCACTGATTTGGTTAATTAAAAAAAATCAGTTTTTCAATGGTAATTCAAAGTAACTTCACCAACACTTTAAAAAGTAGCTAATTAGATTATTTCTTCAGTATTAAAAAATAATAATCCAATAATAGTTAGTCAAGAAACAACTTCACTCTAAAAATTGTCATTATTACCAGTTCATGTATAAGCTGAGTTGAAGGAGGTACTTGATAATAATGAGAAGTGAAACTATTTTGTGAATTCCCATGTGGGTCACTAGGCCTTATTTGCTCTCAGAAGCATTTCAAAAGCAAATCTGAATCTGCAGCTCTCCAGCTTTCACATTTTTGCTGCTCCTCCATGAGAAACAGATTCCTTCAGCTCTTCCCTCCAGCACTCTGTGTATGGCTGGTGAGCTGGCCAGCAATGACTAAAGCAGGCAGACTGCTCTGCTGAGAAAATTTCTAAACTCCTTTTGAACTTTTATTTGTTGTTTCGCATTCTTATTTAATGCCTATTTATTTCCACTACAGAGACAGTTTAAAAAAAAAATCCCCAAAACCAAACCAGAACAAAAATACTTCCAAAAGAAAGATACTAACTTGTTTACTGAATAGATATGTTGCCAGGAAATCTCATTGTTGTAGTGTTGAGTAAAAATCCTGCACCCTAACTTATGTCTTACTCACCCTAAATCATCTATGAGCTGTGCAGACTTTCCTGATTAAAGAAAGTGGTCAAACGCTTTACAACACTTGCTAGGGAGTCATCTTTCTGGGGATGACTATTCTGATTACTAAGATGTCATGGTTTTACACATGCCCTGTAATTCAAATCCTGATGCACAACAGGAAGTTTTCACTGCCAAATCTTTTGGAGCTTAACACAGCATCAACAAGGTCCAAAGCCAGGTGTTAAAACTGTCAAAGGGAGATATTTTGAAATGAAAAACACAAGAGAGCTCAACATCTATTTTTGTTCCAGTTTGTTTTCAAATTTGATGTAATTAGAGAGCTTCAATACTTTGATCAACTGTTGAGAGATATACTGAAGGATGAAATGCTGTCTGCTGAATCAAGATCAGAAGGGCAGAGCAGCATAGGAGGGAAAGAAATATAACTAAAAAGTTAAGTCAGACCAAATGTCATGCTGAAAGTGGGTTAGGACAATACTAATATTATACTTGGTCAACTTCTCTTATGTTTTATGCAGTTAGTATAGATATTTAGTGGTTGGCACCTTCTCAGTTTATATATCCAGAAATACTATGATCCAGCCCTAACCACTTCAAAATTATGTCTCCCTTTGATTTGCTTATTATTCACGTTCTCTCAGCTTGGTTTACACAGAACATACATAAGAGCCATCAGAAATCTGCATATCTTACACAGGGGAATTATCCCCTCACATTTACCAGACAAAACACTCTGCATTCCTTTTCTGAATTTTAAAGAAGTTATGCTATCTTTCAGCCAACATCCTCTTGCCAGTAAAAACAAAAAAAGAAAAAACATCATGGGCAAGTGAAGATTCACACAAAATAGTCCACTAGTAGGTTTGAGAATAGATATACGCTTCCTCCTCTTCCAGCTTAACCCCCAAACAGCCTCACTTGTCAAAAGGCTATTGTTAAGGCATGGGCTTCCTCCACGACCACATCCTGTGAACCAGGTCATAGTGAAACACTGAGCTGCTTTAAATGAAGTACTCTTTGGATGCCCTGTATTCAAGTACAAGAAAAACTACATGACTCAAAAAACAGCCTAGTATGCTAGAGAAAAAGGGAAGTGGACCTAGACCAGAATGAATACATCATTAAAAAAATTTAACAGTTCTCATCTATAATTGATGCCCTTACTATTTACTAAACACAAGAGTTTCTGCTACAAAGAAGCTAGAAAGTAAATTCAAAGGCAGAAATTAGAATCAAAAACTCCATCTCTCTTCAAGAGTCCTGCTTTTATTTCATAACTATTTAGATTTTCTACATCATATTTAATAAGTGAAAAGTCTATCAAAAGCATTACACACAGGACCTTTAATGAGTGTTACACTGCTGCACAAAGGGCACAACATATTCTGCATTTTTAATAAATTGTGTCAGTCTGTGTTGATTGGATATATCAAAATCAAAAGAATGTGGCTCCTGGAGTAAAATTCCACCTCCAGCTTAGAGCTGGGCCCACACTGATGCTAGCCATTAACATTAAAATGAAGATAAAGACAAAACTGTCCTTATGAAGAAAGCACAAAAAATAACTCATTGTTTGGATGTTTCATTCTTAACTGATCCCTTAGAAAAGACAAAGTATAGGCTTGTGGTTATGATGTGGAGATTAGGATCCGAGATATATATGACTTGAAATTCCCAGTCCTGCCACAAAATCCCAGCCTGAGTGTGGGAAAATCATCCATTTCCCCTTTAATCTTTTCCGTTCCTCTGCACTATGAGGATACTTTTCCCTTTCTCCCACATTCTGTGTAATAAAGCCATATGTTCTGTAGGATGGTGACAAACTTCTGCGACATGCACACTACCTGTCAGGATACAACATCAATCTACTAAAATTTTCTAGGATCAAGATCTGGTTGAAACACAGAAAAAATTCCATGGAAAGGGCACTATCATGTGTTTTTACTTGAGAGAAGAAACGTTACTCAGTGGAACCAAACTCCCTAATCTTAGTGGCACCCCTCAACTCTGCTGGGTGCATTGAGATGTTTACTAGGGAACCCCTACAAAATGCAACTAGATGAATTATTTACTGCAGGGCTTCTGAGGGCATTTTTAATTAAGGATTTTTGAAATACATTGAGTTCTACATTCTTATTTTGTGAGAGAAATAAAATGAAAGCAGTAGAAAATTATGCAGAGGTCTTATGCTCAGGTTGGTCAATACTCTCCTATCCATGATCCCAACCAAAATTTACAAACAAAAGCATTTTTCAACCTACACTCAATACAATTTGTGTACAAATAAAAAAGCTTTGACAGTTGATGCTGTGCTACTTTACGTTTATCTCAACTACATGAAAATGTGCTTGATACAGATGATTAGACAATAAACATATAATAGTGAAGTTTACTCAAAGCTCATACAACATGAAGCTCTTAAATCAGTTATAATATAGCGTAGACAGATGGTGCTGGGTACATTAGGCACATTAAAAACACTGTTATCTGTTTGATAAAGAAATAATTCAAAGCACAAGGCAAGAAGCTGAAATTGCTGACAATCTGAACCCCTGCCAACTGTCCTGGCTTCACTGGGACTGTGTGAATTTTAAACATACATAGTCCCAGGTGTCCACAGTGATGACTGACATTTCTGGCAGCTAGTTCAGTGCTTTTGAAACAATGTTGGCTTCCCATCATACCCATAGCGGTCACTATGGGGAGAAGATAGGCGGTTTCTGGCTGCATCTGCTGCCCTTTTTGTTGCCTTGGCTGTGGTGCTACAAATGAAACACTCGGCACAATGAGCAGCCTCCTTTCTTGCCAACCCACAAGGCAGACATCTCCAATGCACTAGAGCTGAGAAAGGAAGGGTATGACAAAATGGGGAAATAAATTCATTTATTTATGTTCCCTAGATTCAGTGTGTCAAGAAACTAAGTGGAGCTTAGCCCTGAGAGACCAGACAAAAAAGTATCCAAGAAATTGAAAGGTCAAAAAGATGTGGGATTGCAACAGATGCCTTGCTTCAGAGAGATTTGGAAATGGTGGGAAAGGGTCACACAGAACCTAAGTAAATGGTGTGGAAGGGTTAGCTGAGGAAAGACAGAGATATGGAAATCATTTGTGGGACACATCTGGTTTTTCAATGTGCACAGTACTCTCGTTGATGTGAGCAGGAGCTCCACCCATCTATGAAAAGCAAAAATATTTGTCTGGAGATCTGACTGTGTAGAGAAGCCTAGCTATTCTCCAAGTGTGGTATCTGGAGATAGGCAGGAGTTACCACATCACCCACAAACTGCTTACAATTGATGAGAGAAAAATAGGATGTTTCCATACTTGTTTTAATGTCCTACTGCAAAAGGGCAGGCTGAATGACACTAGATGTCCTCTGACCAAGACTTGGATGCAATAGTATGATACTAAACAGAATGGACCCTGAGTATGAGTTTAAAAACACTAGTATGTGCTTTTGTTTGATCAGATCAAAATATTTAGCTTTACTTTGTGCCATTCATTTTAGGCTCCTTTAATCATGTTCACTTGGTACAACTCCATTCTGTGTTGGACATGCTTCCCCGGTAGCACACATCTATCCTTTCTGTTCTGCTGATCTACAGAACACTTCCTCAGATTAACTGCTCAGCTTTCTGTGCTCTACAGAAGAAGCTGGTTGTGCCTCTTTCCTCAGGTGGACACATAGTATTTATTTTTTGTCATTGCTTCCAAAATGCCTTGCAGCAGATCCATTTCCCGACCTCGCTGTAGCAAGGTTACATTGTTTAATGATGAACCCGGTGGGGCCAGATTCCCCAAAGAGAGATCACAACCGTCTATCTATTCCCTGGATACCAGTAGCTCCATACTACTAGAATCTTACTACAAGCCCCCAAAATCAAAGTACCTAGAAAAGTTTTACGTTTACATATGTGTACTGCATCAGCTGGGGAGGCTGACTAGCACTTTCTGATAACAAACAGTGATATGAAAAATGCTGCAGGCATGACAGGAAGACTTGATTAGGGGATCTAGAGAAAAATAAGTCATATTCAGAAGCCTGTAAAGATGCCAACAGGAAGGAAGAAGCAGATAAAGCAGACAGCTGCAGACAGATAGCATAAACAAAGAGAAACTGAAAACAAAAACAAAAACCAAACAAACAAAAAAAAAAGAAAAAAAAACAGAAAGAAGCTAATATGACAGTAAAAGAATGAAATAACTCAGGAAATAAGGCTAGAATCTTATCACCCGAGTCATATAACCAAAACACTACTATAATTCAGTTTGGAAGCATGCATGGTGGTGCAGTGGTCTTGAAAGAAGAAAACTTGATGGTGGGAGTCAAACCTTGGAAACATAAAGCAGAGCAGTGCAAGGAGCAGCCCCAGCAAGCCAGACCAGAAGAGCAGTGTGCCTAGCAGGTGTGCTGGCTCCCAGCAGCTGCTCAGCTTTGTGCTGGAGAGGTATTGTGGCAATGCACTTGTGACTACACTATCAAATGTGTGAGCATAGCTGAAGACAGTCACACTTGCAGGTGACCTGGAGTAAAACATTATTGCCACTGGCATCTTTCTATGGGTTAATATGACAGACTCACAGAATAGTTGAAGGTTCAGAGGCACCTCTGGAGATCCTGTAGTCCAGCCTTCCTACTAGAGCAGGTTCACGTAGAACAGGTTGCATAAGATTGTGTTCAGGCAGCTTTTGAATATCTCCAGAGAAAAAGACTCCACGACTTCTCTGGACAACCTTCCAGTGCTCTGTCACCCTCAAAGTAAAGAAGGTTTTCCCTCAAATTCAGTGGAAATTCCTGTGCTTCAGTTTGTGCCCATTGACCCTTGTCCTGTTGCTGGACACTACTGAAAAGAGTCTGGCCATAGCCTCTCAATACCCACCCTTAAGATATTATATATAGTGTAGACTTATAATTTAGTGACCAAAATAAGTTGGTGTGACAAATAACTTTTTTCTTAATTCCTATAGTTTTGGGTTTGTTTTTTTTTCATTTTGTTAGTGTTTAATAGCAAATTCCATAACTAGAACAGTATCCCAAAGCAGCCTGATGATTAGTTTAGCAAGCAGTATAAAAGTGGTGGTACAGAAATACAAATAACACTGTACCCACAGTTAAAAAATATTAGAAAGTATAGTAGTGTTTTCAGATTTGGTTTTTCATAAAAACACTCCATGGTCCAATTGAACAGCAAAACTTCATCTGCTTCAAAGGGAGACAGCATTTCACCTCATGAATCCAGAAACTGGATTCTGTTCCTGTGTACATATATAGGAATAAACTTTCGTCTATATGATATACTCAGGGAAAAAGAATGTGTGCTGAATTCTTGCATTCAAATATTTTTCATGACTAGTCACATAATAAAATGTTCATGCAGTCAGCTTAAACAGTAGTGTGTTTAGCAAGAAAGCAGATGGACCTGTTCTATGTGACTTAGGTACCAAAACACAAATTATGAAAATTTTGAACAAAAGTGCATTTGAATAAACTACACACAGAATAATTTAAATCATTAGCAACTTATTAGTTGCTTTCCTAGGATTAACTAAGTTCTATCCAACTAAGAAAAAAGTTAATCACCTCAAACTTTTTCTACCACAGTTTTTATTACAATATTACTCTTCTTAAACTTCAAACATCATGTGCACAAAAAAGAAAACAACCAAGACTGCATGTGCAAGCACAACAAAATCATGAGAGATGGAAGAGACAGCTAGGGGGAAGAGAACTGATGTTTGCAGCTGTATTCTTAACCAGCCTCGGTGAGGCACTTATGTGAGAAAGCCAACACAAGTGTCAGAAGTCTCAAATAATCAGGTGTGGTGAGAGCGAAGGTCATAGAGGAAACAGCTGGGTGGCAGTGACCTACTGCATTGACATGCATGACCCAGATTTATCTTGGAATCCTTAGCACTTATAGATAGCAACAGGATGTGTCACAGTGACTACATGTGTCAATCTAAGTGCCTTCCAGACAGGATGAGAAAACTCATGACCCACAGTGCAGCACATGTAAAACACCAAAGCAAGCAATGCTAAAGGCTGCAATTTAGCAGTCAAGGGCAGAAGCTCACCAGATGATGAATTCATGGTGTTTTGCAGACAGATATCCATAATTTTTTCCCTCAAAAACCAGTGCTTCCTTATATACAACAATATATATAACAGAAGCATACAAGAAATATGCCAGATAGTCGGATTTTACCCTCAGTTGGAAACTCAGATGAGGTAGTCGTTATGTTTTGATCAAAAACCTCTTATCTGTCATAATGAAACATTCCATTGTAGACAAGAGAGCCACATAGAAATATCACATTTTATAAATCAGTTTGCTAACCAAAGAATCAGCACTTACAAATGGTCAAGCTTTGGGACAACACAACCCATAAAGCAGAACTTGCATCTGTTCAGCAAACCTGAAGAGACATTAACAACTCTGTCAAATTTGTCCTTAGAACTACTGTTTAGACAACCTGGACATACTTCTGAGGCTTCCAGGGTGGCATGGATCTCCATCACTGATGAAGAAAAGCAGCATACAGTACTTATAGTCTGATCCTTTGAAGTGTACTAGTAAGAAAAGCCTTGAAATAATTTCTTCATCATAACCACCCACCTTACTGCTCAAACCACTTCAGCACAAAGGTTTCATGAAACTTGCTTAAATGGTGAAAAAAAGAGCACCTTTCAAAAGATGTGCCTGGAAGGAAATGGAGTAAAGGGCTGCCACTAAACTTTACTAGGAATGTTGATCTTGTAAGGGGGTAATACAGAAAGGCTTCAGAAATTAGTGACTTCTTGAATGTTCAGCACTTCCGTAAGTCCAGGTGGCCAGGGCAGGTTTTCAGACCATCATACATACAGAATGGTCTTATTCTTTATGGATCATCTTTTTAAACTGCTCAGTAGCCTCCACTGGGAACATATAGAAAGACAAAACATATAGAAAGGTGGTGGTAGGCTGTTTTTTGGAATTTGGTCTGTTTTGTGTTGCTTTCTTTAAAAAAACAGTCTCCATGATGACAAGTATTGTCAAACCCATGAAACAGCAAATTGGGATCACAGTTTGCATCCATCTAGCCAATCTACATTACTCACTAGAACTTCAGCAGGGTTTAGGGACAGATACCTTGGAAGGCCGTGACTCCCATTTGGTCTCATGCTAATCATTAATATTCCCAAGTCATTTAAATACTGAAGGCAGGATGCTCTATATTTTTCTATTTTTTAAATAAACCAAAAACATCTCCCAGTAGGCATTGTAACTTTTTCTTTTTTTCTGAAAATAGTATTTGCTAATCTAATTTACTTTTCATGTAACATCCATTAATGAACATCACTAAATAAGAAACATAAAGAATATTTTCTATTAAAAATAAGCAAGCAAACAGGAATCACATTGTGTTGAAAACTTATATTACTATCCTCATGTCCCGCTTGTCATAGAAAAGGGCTGTTCATCACTTGTGGTAATCAAGAGATGAACGGTTTGCTCCTTTTTTTATATTTCTGTATAGCAAGTCTGACACCACCAATGCATCATCTTTGTAAGACAAGGAGAGGTGACACAGAAAACTCCAAGGGAAAAGTTAAGTGACATGATCAAAATCTCATGTGTAAATATGTGGCAAGGTTTAAAAAGGAAACCAAATGTTCAGAATCAATATGCTTTAACCACAAACCCAACTTTTTTTCACTAATACTGAATTAAGCCAGTAACTAAAAACAAAGAAAACCCAAGTAAATGTACTATGTGCATTTTGCCACTTGAACAACTCTAATGACATTCAAGTGTTCTCAAACTAAATGAGATACAGTTACAAATATACATTTAATCCCAGTGTGGTAATCAATTTCCCAAACCAAGAGTACTAGAAAAGCAAGGGGAAGTAACCTCACTTAACACTGCTTGCTGAAGCTGTGTAAACCACACATGCAGCCATAATGTACTGACAGAAAGATCTACAGAAATATATATTGCTGACAAGAAGGGACTCAATACTCACGTTCAAAGCATGAAAGAGGCTTTCAACTATAGCAGACAGACTAGTTGAAAATCAAGCAGAAGTTTTTTAATAGTTAATTAGCACTCAAAAAGAATCCCTTTACAAAAGAAAAACCCCTAAGCAGTCTAAAAATTATTGTGGCTTCCTACTTCAGACAATCCTTTTTTATAAAAAAATCACAATCAATTGGGGTTAGATAGGGGGTAGACTAGATAGGCTAGGAAGAAGCTATTTTGCAGAAGAAAAAAGTATGAATACTTTTTACTGAGAAGCTGTCTTTCTGGCTGAGCAGTTCTGTAGCAAGAGTAGCCAGATTATTTGAAAATTGAAAAGAATATAATTTACTTGTTTTTATTTTAAAACAGCCTCCCTGTGGGAATAGGTGTGGGAGTGAGATCTCTTTTTAAATTTCATAATATAACATAAAGCTGCCAAGATTTTTTGGGGGTTTTTTTTAAGTACTTTCATGTAATTTCTCTGCTTACTGGGTGCTGGAATGATTTTTCTCTACTTATGATTCTACTGATCTTTATCAAAATTAATCTGTGAAAGGATTAACACTAACATTTAAAAACAGAATATTTATTCAAAACAGCAACACTGAGCAAAACAAATTTCCAAGGCTGCTGTGAGTTCAGAGATGACAGCAAAATTTTGTTTGCTCATTTACCCCCAAGTTATGCATGCAGTAGGTTTCTATCATTTTTTTGTCAAATCAAAACAACATTTTCTGAGAATTAAGATTCACAGGTAAAGTTTACAACTAACCTTGCTATCTTCAATCTCCTGGGTTTTTCCTTGAAGTGCTTTTCTTTCTCCAAAATCACAGGTTGACTTTAATGCAAGTTGACAAGAAAGCATCGAGCTCTCTGCCCCAGTAAGCTCCAAAGACTTTGGTGAGTACTTCTGTGAGCCAGTGGGGCCAAGGTTGGGTATCGGGAGGGCAGTGTGAACAGGCTTTGACCCTACGGCTGGCTGTCTTAGCTTGGAGGCAACCCCAAGTACAGGCATGGCTTCTATAAAAGTATCTTCTTTCTGCCAAAGAAAATGCTCCTGACCACAGTCTGGTAGGCTCCAGCTTCAGCAATTTCAGAACAAACACTTTAAACAAAAGTAGCAGTCATCCTTTCAGAAAGTCTTAAAACAATAATATTACGAGTTTCACAAGGAAGCAAAAGTTTTCCTTCATCTCCCCCCTTCTCCCTCACAGCCACTCACACACACTGCTCAGTGAGTCAGTGGCTCTGTAAGACTAAACGCTTTTTTGGGGCGTGAACTTTTCTTGAAGGTAACTGCCACAGTGCTGCCTGTCTGGGATTAAAGAACTCATAAATTTGTCTTCTCTTCTTCCTCCAGTATTCCAGGTCTGTGCATTAAGTGAATGAAGGATGGGAGAAAAGGAGGGAGAGGAGAGAGAAAACCTCCCTGTATTCCAACTGTCAAAACAGCTCCGAGACCACAACACTGGAAGTAGAGAGCTCTTCCTGACTACATAAATAACCAGCCCACATCTTAAAAAAAACAAACCTCTTTTTTTTCCTATTGAAAAAAAAGAAAAAAAAAGGACCTGAGTAGTAGCCAAAGCAAACAGCTGTTGGACGAGTTTTCATCCCGGAAATAATCTCAGCAATGAAGCTGTTTGTCTGATTTCTGGCTATTTTTCACTGCTGACAACCATGAGCTACGGTGTTTCATTCCCTATTCCTTCCGTGAAATCAGGTTAAAATCATACAAGACCGTGGCTAGGAACAGCCGCTGAATCACACCGTGGGTAACGTCTGCCTGTACTATGAAAAATGCATACAAAAACACAGAGCAGGATATAGGAGAATCATGAGCACTGTTAGAAGATTTAGTCAATACAGCTTTTCAGAGTGCCTGTTTTTTTTCTTTCTTTCTTCCTTGGTGGTAATGTTAACGTCATCTAGTCAATGTTAACACTTCCCTTTCTAAAAACATTTTAAGCTCCATGAAGTCCATGTCCAACGCATCATTTCTGCTTGTTGCTCATAGAAATACTCTTGCTGGCAACCTCAAATCCTTGCACATAGAAATATAGGTGAGGCAAGCAGAGCAGACTCCAAAATGTATCACAATGGACAGTCCAAATTGTTGAGCAGCATAAACACTTACTTAAAAAGAAAACTGTACATTCCTCTGAGACCCTAGAGCAGGGTCCCCTTGTTAAAACTGTGACATAAGGAAAAAACCTGTGCAGAAACATCACACCATTCAACTCCTATGGGATTTTATTACCCAGCGTTATGGACAATGGGGTTTGTTTGTTTGTTTTTTGGGATTTTTAATATATGTCTTCCAAAATAAACCCAAGAGATAGGCTGACGACTTATTCTGCTCTAATATGGTATTAACCATACTTCATTGAGCAGTATGTAGTATTATCACTATAAATAAAAGCACAATAGAAAATAAGAACCTTCTGGACTTTTAACCTCTCAAAACAAGCATGGCAAGAGCGAGAAAAAGCATTGAAAAGAAAACAAAGTAAATGAGACTAAAAAGATCTTCTTATACCACTCTTTGAAATTATTTTGCAACATACACCTGTGATACCTTCAGTTTTGTTCTGTCTTTCATTTACAAAGATCATGCTAACACAGTTAATTAAGAATCCAGCTCTCTACTGACTTACAAACTATCCCTTTCTTTTTTGTAATTTGTAGGAGTGAATTTGACCTGGTTTAGAAATCTCCTGGGTTTGGAAGTGCATATACACAGAATCAGCAAGTACATTTCAGCATGCTCTGCTTATCTGCCATTTGGTTTTGCCACCATTAACAGTAGCCTCAATTGCCTTTGTGCAAAACTGCACAGAGGTAACTGCTCTGCATTTTAGACAAGTTCAGCCCACAGAATTCATCACTTTGCTCCAATGACCGGAATATTCCTGGCTGGGTGTGATATTTCAGATCTTCTGCAGAGCAAAGGGGAAGAAAGCTCCCTGTGCGGTCTGCATTTGTTCTCCAGCATCATAAAGCACTGTGGCTGTGTATGGAATTTAGGTTTCTTAGGCACAACTGTTAACAGTTAACACTTCAGAAAATGCACATATGCAAAGACTGAAGTGGACCACAGGAAAAGGGGGATTTATCTCTTGCAAGGTTTGAGAAGATGAAAAATCCTCATGAGAACTGCTGACCAATGATCAGGACAAAGAATAAACTACAGACATGAGACAGATACTTTCTTTTAAAGAACTTTGCCAAAAAAATGTAATTGAATCTTATTACTTCTCAGGGTTATAATTTTACAAAGTAATACACTATGGTAATCTTGCTGATCTTCTTTTGAATATGAATGATGATGTCATGATACCCACAGTCTCTTTTGCAATCCATTTTCCCAGCACAGAAACCCTAAAAGTAATAAGTAAGAGAGCTGACTCGGAGAGAGTCATCTGTAATACATAACCAACAGGGTTTGGAAACAATGATGTGAAGCTGGTGTTAATGTTACTCCTTCATTATATTATGACTTTTAAGCTAGTACCGGGTCAGGACCAACAACTTCAGAACTCCATTTAGCTCGAATTTATACAATGATAAAACGCAGAATTATTTCTAGTCTGTTGAAGATGCAAAGAAGAGTATGCAAGATTATTTGCAGGAATCATGAAAGATAATGGAGGAAAAGGATCATACTCCATAAGTAAGAATGTGGTTACAACCCTGGACTTCCTTTTCTTGTTTTCTCTAATTCTAAGCAAAAGATAAATAAACAAACATTTGCTATTCTTAGAAATCAGTTACATTTTTTGCTTGAAAGGCTCTTGTGTAACTCACGATGAATGTGGGTTTTATGAAAGTTATCTGGAAAAAAACGATATTTAACAACTAAGCTTCAGTAGAGTTTTCTACATAAACAGGAAAGCACAGGATCAAACATCTGTGGACAACATGAACAAACTGTCACCAGAAGCAGGTGCTGGTGCTGGAGCTCGATGGGCAGGAGATGACGGCAGGCAGAAGGTGTCTGAGCCCCCAAAGATTCTGTGAGGGAAGGAACTGGGCATAATTGTGGGGAAAGGGCAAAGCTGGAAGCTGTATGGAAGGGGACATTGTCAGGCATCAAGCTGGCAATGTTTGGTGGGATTTTCCTCCATAGCTCTGTGGGGAGCTAAGTGACTGCCAAGCAGAGCTGCCAGGGAGAACCCAAAGTTGGAATGAGGATGATTTAGAAATGTGTGAATAGTGTCCAAAAGAAGGCGTATCTGTGAAAAAATATGGGTGAAGAAGGCTATAACCTGGAGTTACTTGAAATCACACATAACACCAGACTGTCATGAGGGACAACAGTATTATTGTCAGGATAGAAAAAGCAGCGGGTAAAAAGATATGGCTGACAGAAACAAGGAACATGTATCTTCACCTGGTGATGTGAAACTGATATATCTAGAAAGGGACTGCAAAGAAACAGATGAGGCTAAACACTGTTCAGAGAGGTTTCTAATTTACCCTCTACAAGAGGAGAAAGAACGCAGATCATGACTGAAGTCCTGACACAAGGGAGAAGATCAAGTTGTGCAGGAAAGGTGAGAGTTATGAGGGACCTAGAAGACAACTGAGATGTGGGAAAAAAAATAGAGGGCAACATTTCAAGTGGGATGTTAGATAAGGAGATAAAAGTGTAAAGAGATATCAGAAGATGGGAAAACAAGGCAAAGGTTCAAACACAATCCTTGATAGTTTTGTCAACAGCCGTGGCAGTTCCAGTGATTGTTGAAGGCAAAACCATATCTTTAGCTAATAAAATAGTGCTATATAGCATGACTGAAAGAGTCACACATTCAATGTTTTTACAGAAATTATGAATTAGATTAATGATTTATACATCAAAGTACTAGAGGACATAGGCATTTATTTAATAATCCCTATATACCAGAAAAAGCTGTAATATTTATTTCATATAGCAGGAATAAATGTACCTGAAATCCAGGCCAGCTCATAAAAGAAGATATCTGTCAGTTGTAATGTTAAGGTGAATTTTTGTTCTCAAGACTGAACAGAAATAATCATTCACAGCACAATACACATGAATTTCCTTTCCTTCATTGCATCTGATACCAGCATGAGTCCCATGAAGGTTGCTCCTCTTCTACACTCCCATTCCTCAGCCAAACTGCTCGCCCGAACTAAAAAGACAGCTGGCCATGTCTCCTACACCACAAGGAATATCAAGAGAGGGGACACCTGCCTCAAAGTCGAGCCAAGAGATTTGTTTGCTCCTTCTGCTCTATGATCTTCAACAAGGAAGCTGTTGCATGTGTCCAGGGTGAAACAGGAAATGTCAGGAGTCCAGAGACTGCAGAGCTCAGTTCTGAGCTGTTTCCCTACATCATCCCATTGGTGTAATAGCTGTGTCTAGAGCTTATGTGAGCCAGGCCAACTTCTGAACAAGCTTGAATGTGCCAATAAAATCACAGGATTTAGTGCTCATTGATTTCAGGTTGAGCAGAAAGTCTTTCCCAGCTGGGGATAGAGAACTCTTGCAAAAGCAGATAATGATACTAAAATACTGAAGGTACCCAAACCAATATGATTTTTAGGATTTATTCAATAACCCCAGGTAAAACAGGTTTAAATTTTAATAATGTAAGTAAGAAACAAATTACGTGTCTGCTTGGTGTAACAAATATGTTCAACCTGTCAGATACGGATGAGACAAATTCTTCAGCTGTGATTCATGTTCACAGCATAATTCCACTGACATTAATTTTGTTACTACCAAAGTCATGTGAATCCATTAGTCTCAAGGCAAGACATGTAACAAGTATTTAATCCTATCTACAAGTATGTAAAGCTACTGAGTAAGCTGCTGTTGTTCTTCTTGATGCTTTGGAAGTCCAAAAGATATGTAATCCAAAGCCCAGTTACAGTCACAGAAAAAGGTGCATCCGGCTTCCTAAAGGAAATCCTTCTGCTTTGGCTGAATGTTTGTGGAAGTTTTTCAAAGAGGACAACTTTTAAATACGGATATTGTTTTATCCTCTGAACAATGTGGCCTTTCAAAGCTCAGACAGGAGTTTGTGGGTTTGAATGCATTAACTAACAGAAGTGACAAGTTCTATAATTTTCGTCCATGCCGCATAATTGCAGCATCTTCCACCAGATGGTTTCATATCTTTACGTGTAATTTAGTACCATGTAAGATATATTAAAATATAATCAAGTGGAACTAGGAGACTAAATGACCTTCCCAGAACTATATGGGGCCTCACTACTTTCTTTCTGAAGTAGGGATTTTTTTGAATTCTACATCTGTGTGGATTAAAAATTGTAATTATTTCTCTTTGTTATGAACTGTATTTAATCATTAAATCTCTGGCTTAAAGGAATCAAGTTTAAATACTATAGGATTGGGAAATGTAAACTAAAATTATGTAAGAATAAGAAAGGACTAATGGCAACTGAACACATTATGTAAGTATTTACACAGTGACCTACTGACTAGACCATGCAGCCACCTGGTAAAGCTTAATGAAAGGATCAGCTTTCCTCTCTGGGAGGTGCAAGAGGAAAAAGAAAAAAAGAAAGAAAGAAAGAAAGAAAGAAAAGGATAATCCATTTGTTCATTTCTAAGTAACTGAACCAAACTACAAATGTTGAAGACTCTCAAAGCTATGGTTAGCTGCAGCATAAAAGGAAGTCCCCCAAGTTATTTCAATCTGCATTAACTGGTCAGGAAGATAACAGACACCCTAAGAATCAAAGTGCCAGCTTTTATTTCCTTTTTTCCCTTGTTTCCTAGTTTTCTCTTTTACAAACCCTCTTCAGCGCACAGTCATAGCAGTCACACTGGCTTCTCCAGTATCCTTCTGGCTGCTGGCAGGTATCTTCTCCCTCTTCTATTTCTGCCCTCCTCCCAATTTGTTTCTTTTCTGTCTCTGAAAGAATTTCTTGCTTTGCATTACCTTTGGTGGGCCATGGTGAATTACTGATTTCAGCTACTGCTTGCCCTATATCTTTCTGTCTTCGAACAGAGTACACAGTACAAAAACATGACTTCAGTGTTGCATTACCAAAGGAGCATTTTTCTCTATTATCAGGGTAATTAAGAGCTTCAGCTCTCTATAGAGTTACAGGAGGAATGTCTAAGGTGGACATGACAAAACCAGACATTTATAGAATATATTATTAAGTTCTTAAGTGGTAAAGAACAGAATTCATGGCCTATTTCTATTCATTTTATTGATGGAAGAAGCTTTGCTCCATTGTAAATGTTGACCAAAGTTTCAGTTATCTTGGGCCTTCCCACAAAAACTGGTTTTCATAAATGCTCTCCAATCACTACTGCTCTCAATACAGATCCCCCAATGCACATAGTCCCTAAAATCCTGATGGAATATTTTGTGATGCTATGCAGACATTTCTAATTCCTATTTAGATGGGAAGAAAATTGGCAATATTTGTGGTTAATCAAAGCTGTTCTGACTCTTGATACTAAGTATGAACTGTTCAGAACTTTCATCTAAAATTTTGTCAGAGAATAGACTTATTAAGAAATTTAGTAACAAACAGTAAAAAATAACCCATAAGAAGAAAGAAACTGAGACTAAACAGGAATTGGCCGATTATCTGCCATCAGGTGGCTGGCAGAGTGGCAAACCTATGCTATCATCTTCTGGAAAGGGAAACTTTCCTCTTACGAGCCCTGTGAATCTGATAGAGGGTTTCAAAATCATGGTTATGCTGGCATTCACTTCAGGATTGCAGTGAAAAACTGTTCCATAAGGTTCCCATTGGTCTATTAAAATAAAAAGAAGTGACTGTAAAAAAGTAGCTTAGAAACATCTGCTACAGTCATGAGCAGACTCTTGGCCAAAGGCAGTAACAACAGTAAGAGACTTTGAAGTCAATCAGCTTTGCTATCACCAGCAGATACCCCTGCAGTCAGTGGAAATTACTGCACAGAGAGTTTGGGAGATATGAAGAAAACTTACTCTGCCAAAAGTGTATATAGACAGCAGTGAAGGAAAGAACTTACTTTTTTTTTAACAACCAATAAAATGGTTAGCAGTGAAAGGTTAGGAAAAAGTGTTAAAAAAATACGACACTAATACGTAAAGAATACTTAATGAAAACAAAGATGGATAGATTTTCAGGGACTAGCTTTGATATTCGACCTTAAACAAGTGCAAGCTGCACTGCAGCTGGAGGAGCACTTCTGACTCACAATTCACTGTCAGCTTTCTTCTTGCTTTGAGACTGTAGTCATTCAGTGCTGGCTTGCATCACCCACAATTTATGGTATCTACTGTGCTATACCACCTCTACCCATCTGCATCCCAGTACCTTGATCTAAGTTGCAATTATTGCATAATACTGCCTTTTATTCTTCATTGCTTATCAGTATAGGTGAGTGATCTCAGCTACATTTTTGGTTTCCCATTGGTCTCTGCATATAGTCATCATAATTAATTTTGTTACCAAGTAACCCCTCCTACAATAGCCACTTTATTTTCATCTTCTATAACCACATAAATATTTCATATGTATTTTACATTTCCTGTGATTTGTACTAACTCAGGAAATACTGATATGCATTTTAAAGGCAAACATACCAAAATAAATTATGGACAAACATTATAGTTCTGGGTGAAGAATTACAAGATCACCTATATCACCTTCCTTGCCACGATTCCCATTGGAAAATCTGTCATTTACGGTACTCCAATACTGGATGAGTGTACTGGTGAAGTATTAAGCCCCACAGCAGTGTTAAGTTTACAGCTTGACTGGATGATCTTAACGGTCTTCTCTAACCTAAATAATTGTATGACTCTATAGGCCCCACTGCTGTCCACTTTTATTGCACATCATCTCTTGCCAATGGTCATAAGAAGCTTACTGAGTGAGATCCTTCCTCTGGCCAGTACCATCATCTCAAGTTCCTATGTGAAGAACAGATAGTCACTCTAGGATTTTTATTTTCTTTTGATAAGCAGACATGCTCTTTCTTATCATGTTTTTTTGCCACTTGCCTGCTCTCATTGAGCAGATATGATAACACCACACGGAATCCATATGCTTAAGCAGTGTTTCTTCACTGGGACATATTACTACATTCACTGGTTCTCCTGTCCTTGCCTTATGCTTGGCCAGCTTGGAGCTCTTGCAGAGATGGTCACTCTACCTGTGAAACACTAAGCAGTTCATTGTGTATCAATGAATGATAAACCTTGACCATGTACAGTTTAGCTGTAAGAGGATGCTTTTTTTTCAAATAAAAATTGGCCTAATGCACATACTGAAAACTCAGACATCTGCCTCTATCTCCTGTTAGCCATATGTGAACATTTCCTACAGTGAGCCTTGAAATCTTGTGCCTTTCTCCACTCTGCTGTGATCAGAGTGCGCTCCAGGCCAGCTGCTGAAATGGATTCTGTATGTCACTAGACTAAACCGTCCAGGTTTTTGATCAGTAAGTGTCTAAGAAGCTGCTGTTTCTCATTACCAAACATCTCCTATCTATGCTCTACCATATACCTTGTGTCATCCTAACAGAAATCTAACAGTACGTTACAATAGCAGCTTTTCAGGTCAGCAAACTATTTCCTCACCATTACTCTGGCTATAGATCCATGATTTTATCTTTTGTGTTTATCTTTATGTGCACGTGTTTAACATGTCTGACTGTCATTAATGCCCTTTGCACAACTCACCTGGGTTGTTTTATCTTATTAAAAAAAAAGAAAAAAGAGAGAAGGAACAATAGTGCACAGCTGTCAAAAAAACCTTCAAATCCTGCAGATGCTAGATGCTTCCTTCCTGCTTCTCAGCATATTGGGGAGAAATATTACTTTACAGATGTGGCATGTTATACCAAAAAAAAAAAAAAAGGCTATGGTTATTTATTATACTGGATTTACCTTCAAGTGCAGGAAAAGTGCTAGATGGGAGACAAATGATAAAACTCCTCTCCCAGCTTTCATCCATCAGTTGGGCTTTTAGAACTGACATATGTAACAAGCATATGGTAGCCATAAAAGCAACATCAACATTCACAAATTAAAAAAAAAAACAGAAAGCCAAAATAATTTTGTTCCACCTACAATAACCCTAGGACGAGCTATGAAGAAAGCACAGTTTTATCAAAACCAGAAGGGAGACTAAACTGGTTACTTAGCTGGAGCGTCCAGCTATATAGATACTGTTAGCTATAAATCAGCAAGTACTATGCTAACAGTGACTAGTGACAATGTCACGCTGGCATGTGCACCTTAAATGGTGACAAAGGCAGAGCCCATTACCTACATAAAATGTCTTCATTACACATTCATGTAGCATCACAGTCAACAGTTCAATAACTTCCCTGAAAGACCTAGGAAGATTTTCAATTGGTACAAAACTGCATGATGCCAGCTACTTCTGTAGGCCAATTGTAAGACATACTAATACAGTATCTCTCTCATCTTTTAGAAAAAGTGTAATTAGATTCCATACATTATTCCTTTCTGTTTCTTTTTTCTTTTTTTCCTTATACTCTCTTTGAAAGTCTTATTTTTCATTCCATTCCCTTCCCTGCACCCAGTGAGAGAATATTCTTCAGAATAAGAACAAGATGTGCAGGCAGTATTTTTATTTTCTTTTCAGAAACCATTATAGCACAGCATAACAATTTCTGCAGTACAAACCACTTGAGCAACACTGGGATCAGTAACTAGCAGAGGATTCAAAAATCCACTCCAACAACCTGTCGAAACATTCTGGTCTTCTCTGAAACCTACTTTAATTTAGGAAATTTCCCAATATCCCACCATTTTGTTTTTACCTCTATACTTTTACTCCCCCAAAGTATAATCCAGCCATCTTTGCTTAGATTGCCCTCTCTTTTTAGTTTTCTGAGAAACTTCTTGACTCCACCATATCTGAGCACTTTTATTCTGCCTTACATGATAAAGCTGAAGCAGTCCAATGCCTAACGCCATGGGATGCAAATGCAAGAAGCAGGACCCTGTATTTGCTTGAATATATTAGCTAAAGCTGGGTAGGAGTAAAAGAGAGAGAGACTCAATGCACAATCTGCCCTCTGACCTGGAAAAAGTTTCTTTCTGTGATTAGGTTGTTGTTCCTGGCTACTTACTTTCTGGCCAAATTGATTTTCCCACCCTTACATAACTGAACTCTGTTCTTCATTATATGGGTGTAAATCTGCAGCAAAAACTTTGAACTTCCAATGAGTAATTCTAGATTTATGCCAGAGTAATTGAGAGCAGAATGTAGCCTCTTGGTTGCTCATAAATACTACACTATTTCAAATTTCTATCCTCCACAAACTTACAAACATTCCAGTTCTTTACCCTAAACTCTTTTTTTCCTTCAGACTATTCTACAAATTGACACAAATATTTGGAATTTTAAACAGAAATAATATTTGGAAATACTTTACTTCCAAATCAAGGAAAATTGTAGCTACTGAGAATGTAAATATCAAGAGAAGCTTTTTTTTTTTTTCCCAGAGAAAACCTTTAAGAATACAGAAGCATTCATCTGTGCTGACACAAACTGTCCAGCTCTTTTTCACATCTGCAGAACTGCTATTATTTCATTAATTTCTAGGCTGCTAATATTATTTGATTAACAGGGAGTTCAAAAAGTTCATTAAATCTGTATCATTAAAACTGTTACACAACTATTTTTGTAATCACTGAACTCATTAAAAATAAAAATTATTTCAATAAAGTGTACTTTCTATGTGTTGGGACAAATTTATCCCTGGTATAAGTTTAATTAATTCTAGCAAGTTTTCCTGAATCAGGAAAGAATTTATTGTTTATACTATATGCAAACAATTTGCTAGATTTAACAAAATATTAATCTTCCTTATGCTATAACCTCTGTTTAAAAATTTATCCCAGTAGGTTTTTTTGAAATGGTTTTGATGATAAAGTCACTCTTTGTTTGCTCTCCACAGAAGCCAACAGGATCACAGAGTCATTCTTGTGTGTGTTAGTGGCTTCAACCCACCCTATTTGTTCACATAACACCAAAGTACCTGGAGCACAGAAATTTTTACATTGTCCAACTGTGACTAGAGAATAGCTTTTCTTTGATCTGTGATTTCAAGAATCCCACACTTTCCCCCTCTTTGATGAAAGACAACCTCTTTGATGGTTTTAATTTAAAAAAAAAACAAACCAAACCAAACCAAACAAAAAAAAAGAACCAAGAGGAAAAAAAAAACAACACAAAACCCCCCACACAACAGCATTCAATAGAAAAATTTCCCAATAGGATAAAAGTTAAGGCGAGCCAGACCTTAGCACCGTACCTTCTGGATCATGCCCTCAGCTGAGTGTTAATATCAAGTCATTTTAGACTTCAGTTTAGGCCACCTAAAGTTCTCACTCGCTATATCTGGATTTACATAGTATAAAAGAAAGCAAAATCTTACAGAGCAACAAGGCTTCAAGCTAGGCCATTGAAAGGCTAGAATTTTAAAGTTCTTTATTTTAAAGGTCTCTGAGTAAACAATTATCATGGATTTCAATAAAAGGAAGAGGAAAAATCCATCCCTAATTGCAGTGGTCTCAGGGAACCCAAGAACGAAGCCCAATTTCCACAAAAATCTTTCCAGAGTCAGAAATCTTTCCACAGACTTCAGTGGCCACGTGTGATAAATAGTTCTCACTCAAGGACTCTGAGGCTGGGATTATATTATTCATTTATGTAAATGAGTTCAAAGAAAATGTAGTGGGGATGGTAGAAACTTTAGGACCATTATGAGATTTGCTTAAATTAGCAGGCTAAACTATTCAGCATTACTTCTATGAACTCTGAAACAAATTTGGCTTAAGCAGAAGCTCTTCTGAACTGATTAAAAAACTTATCAAGGCTGGGTTTGAAAATTTATTTATTCAAATTCTCTTATTCTACTGGCAGCCAAGTCGAAGTCAAAACTCAACTGTGATTAGAAAAAAAATGTCAGTGGGTTATGTAAAGGCTGAGATTTGTTGCCCAGAACTAAATCTGTGAATGTTACATTGATAGTGCTAGTCTGAGAAGTCAGAAAAGGATTCAGAATCTGAAAGCCTCGGAGGATTTTTAAATTATTTTTGAATATATATAAACATGTTGGTTTCTCCTTTCCTGAATGTTACTGAGAGAAGCCATTGGTTTTTTGTCATGGTAGAGGAGCAAAATGTCATTCCTAAATGCCTTCAAAATCCAAGTCCAATGCTTTTGACCCTAGAGAGTCTTTTTGAAGTCCATTAGAAACCTTCTTATAGATATTAATTTTACACAGGTGAGACTGTGCTATAACAGCAATGGAAAGCAGTAGCAAACCTCAGGCCTCCTTTTCTATGTGTTTCTAGATAGGAACCATAGCCACAGACCAGGACCCCAAGAGCTGTACAGAGAACAAGAAGGAGGCTGCCCTCCCTTAGGGAATATCGCAGGTGATATCATCTGGATTTTGCTGATGGCTAATATGCCAGTTAGAAGAGATCTGAACTGTGAAATAGGTAAGCCATCACAACTATGATGCTAAGAAAAATATTGTGAGTGATTATGATCTCACAACCAGTGGAATTCACATGGAACAGAGCAGATACTCAGAAAACGTATCTACTTGTAGGAAACATAAGATGGCATTATCCATACATCCATTCATCCATCTATGTCAAAAATGTTATGGGAGCCTGGCCATTCATTATTCCCATGCTCATTTTATTCATGTACCTATGTACTGAACATGAAAATAGTATTGCTGCATCCTGATGCTTATAGCAAGGGGCATTTATGAGTCATGACCTGGATTCTACAATAATTCCATCATTACCCATTCTACTGCCCTTCAGCTGATCAGTGTAGGAAAAAATCTGGATCATTATGCATAGCCCATGACTGCATTTCGGTTAAAAATCCTATGACTTAAGCAGCCTTCTAATCCTTCTATAGCCCTTAATTATATAGATTTGAAAACGTATCCTATAACTATTATGGATCCAGATTGAAATTAATACTCAGTTTTCTTTTCCCTTTTCAAAAATTCCATATTTGTATTTCTTTTTACTTTAAAGATTCTATACTGAATCAAGTTTTTTTTGAACAAGCAGCTCTTAAAGAGAACTGAGAGTCACCAGACACTTTTTTGCTTGCAGCTCAACCTGTTTTGAAGCAATCTATGTGTAGAGAGTTTGTTAGATGCATACATAAATTGCTGTAGTTAATGAGCTATTTTCAATTTTCTTTCTCACATTAAGTCAAAGATGATGAGGTATAGATTAAAATACATAGGTTCAATTGTAGTAAAATAAGCTAAGACATACAAGTAGCCTTCAGATATACTCTAGGGTAATGTACTTCCTAAGGGTTTGATCCTGCAGCTCTAGCACATACTAATTTCTCATTGCCATCAGGAGTTCAATCATTAGACACAGACTATAAAGTCATATCCATTTCAAGCCATTAAGGAGACCTTGCAGGTTGAAGCTGGTGGGAGTTGTGCAGATACAAGATAGTAGCTGGCTCTGAGGATTTTGTTAATTTGTTCACCATCCCCTGAAGCACAAAGACAGCAAAGAAAACCACGTGAAATATTAAAAAATCCCACATTTTCAGAAAGGTTCTGAAACAATTAAAAGCCACTCTAATGTATATATGTTAGATGGCTCTCTAAGAAAGCTGCAAAGTTGTCATAGAAGGAATAAACTTTCCATTTACAAGTACAACAAGAGTATATGTTTGTTTGTTATCCCCTGGACAATAAAATACATATTGAGCACTTAACAAATACCTGTAAAAGCGCAAGCTGCTATATTTCAGGCAATAGTGATTTCATTAGTAAATTGATTTAGGTATTTCTCCAGCTTTGAAGCCATACAACTACCATAGATTTAAACCTGGAGTGGGACTTGACAATTTGTAAAAACAGGAGGAGACAGATGCAACAAAAGGAATGTTTCAACAAAAACTAGATAAAATATATCAAGAAAATCTACATTTAAGTTGGAAAACTACTAATATAAAATTATTTCTTCTGTACTTTTAGAAACAGTCCTATTTCTTGTTTGTAAACTACTTTGTTTTCTTTCAAAATTCTTCTTTCAAACTGACCTGTTTAAATTACAATTTAAATCAGGTAGTGATACATTTCAGTGATTAATTATATCCAAAAAAATACTGAAGAACATATCTATGCCACATTTCTTCCCAATATTTAACTCTTACTTTTGTGTTTCATTTCAAAACATTCCAGATGTTTTATTTCAAGATGTAAAAAGAAAAAAAAAAAGGCACTTACAACATACTAGATCAAACAAAATATTTTTCTCTCTCTAAAACAATTTAAAATTTTTTAAATAGATTTACACAGCTGTAGGGCAAAAGAAGAATAGCTGTTGTTGGCAAGCAGCTGTTGTGCAACATGCCTGTCTCGCAAATGAATCATAATTGTCTCTTTTGAAACTTGTGCTCCCCCATCTGTCTGTTGTATCTGTTACAGAGAGGAACATAAAATTATGAACTACATTGTGTATTATGTTAGAACACATGTCTAAACTTGCCCAAAGCTATCAAGTTACTTCCCAGACAGCTGCCCTTCCTGCAAAAGATGCTTGACATCTTAGTGGAAGAATAAAACTGAAAAACCATTGAGGCTGCAATTTGAAGACTACTTCTTCAACTGTTTGACCAAAGTTAGCTCATGGAATCGCTATTCAGTTTTAGGTAGGCAGACAATAGGACTAGGGAGACAACTGAATGTGGAAGTGAGAACTTCTGAGACCAGCAGAAGTCCTAGTTAAGACCTGGTCTATACTGAAAGAAAGGAATCACATCGGGGAGTAAGAGGATTAACAGGACAGAAGAGGTTTTTCCTGTTCTGGGACACACACAAGCAGGGATTCAACTCATGCATCTTCATAGATCTAAGTCTGAGCAAGCCAGTCCCAGGTGTAATTATGTTCAACAGACAGAAATCAGAGGCTGGTCTGAGGATGAGACTAATCAGCCTCCTGCCTATTTTCTTCCACTGACCATGCTGTGAGGTATGAGTAGATTGATATAACAAAGTTACACTTTCAAGTTACAAAAAATGAGGCAAACTTACTGAATTACTGAATTAGACTATTCACATCATTGTCTTCCTGACCCCAGCATCACTCTCAGTTCCATGTCACATGTCATAGCTCTGCTCCTTGGCAATGCCAATAATGTTTATTAATTGAATGGATACATTTTTCCTAAGGACTTTTCTTTTTTCTTTTTTTTTCTTTTTTTTGCTAAGGGTAGAATAAATTGCCTAATCTAACTCCACAGTAGCCAACACTTTTATTTTGTGTCAAATGGAAAACATGACTTCAAATCATGCCTTATAGAAGACAGAATTAAGTTTGGATGAGCCAGAACAAGGAGAAGTTCCCTGAGCCCTGCATTCTCTCTGAAAAAGGTCCCAATGTCACATTTTGAAGAACCTAATAGTATTATACTTTTGTATTCCTGGGATGGCGGATTTTACTGTGTGGTTTTTCCTCCATCTCTTGCATTTGCTTGCATTGGCAAAAATAAAAATAAAGATTAACAGTATATTCTGAGTTAATCTAAAGTTAATCTCAAACTCGATAATATAAGCTTTGTGTTATAGTTACATTCTGATTATCCAGCACAACCCAAAATTTGGTGCCAAGCACAGGAGAATCCTACACCACCAGTAATTCAGACGTGTTCTGAGACTGGGACTGTGCACAGGTCCCATATGTATGGACTGTGATCATGTTCAATCCAAAGCCAGATGAGATGGGACTAAATGGTCCCATTTGCCCACATGCAGGAGATCCCTTGCATCCACTTGGACTGCAAGTTTTTTAGGTCAATAGCTCAAATTGTGTATCTCTAAAGTGATGGTCCCCAAGCTTTCTTCTGCAGACTTCCATGTACCCTCATTATGAAACTAAGGATCAGAACACAATACACGCATTAAAGATTGCCACCCAATAAAACGTGGTTTTGCTGCCACCCCTGTGATAATCTGAGAACTACAGTGGTGCATCAGGTGGCACTATAAGACCTGTTTTGCTTAAGCATAATACTAAGCCCAAACAGCAACAAAAAGACAATGTTATTTCATTCTTTCCCATACATACAGGACCATAAAAGTGGCGAATACTATTAGATAAAACTGTAGTGGGATAAGAGAACCACACCTTTGCAAACTTGCTGTGGAGGAAAAATTAATCTCAGAGAATGTAAAATCAGTCTCAAGTCTCAACAACTTTTGTACATACCCACAAACCTGAACATAGTTTTTGGCAAGTAAATAATCACTCCTGATGCAGTTCAAAGTCATGGCCTTGCAAACAACCTCTCACCTTTCATTGATGATTAACAATTTTATGTGAAACACAAGACATCCATATATGACTTGAATATTAGGCAACTGCTTCCAATTCTTTTCTTCATTCATAAGGAAAATTGTTCCCAAAGTGCTTCCAATCCAGCACTTAATGTCGTTGATGGTTTACTGACAGTCACATAGTAACAATATATGAACATCCAAGATTCTTTCTCAGAATTTCAAGAATTAATAACGTAGCAAATGGAATATCTGTACTTGGGCAAACTTAACAACAATAGGTCTGCATTTTTTAAAAAAAAAAATTTAAAAAAAACTGTCAAACCTTTAAGATTTCTTTAGGGTACTTCAGCTCCAGAGTATTACAGCAGAATGACATCAACGTATTTTACAATTTACATGTCTGAAGGACATCAGATTACATGCAAACTTCATTAAAGCATTTCAAAAGTTATTTATATATAAAAACCAGAAACTTTTTGGGGAATAGCTTTTATGTATTTAGCTGGAAAAAATAATTAAAAAATAGTCAATCAAATAACTGTTTTTCCACTTGTGGATGTGCTTTAACCATTTAATTCTATCCACATCCCACTCCTTAAAAACAGTTGCCTGTGCAGGCAGATAGAATGATACTATGAAGTTTCTTACCGCCTATTTATTCTTCAGTTTTACTGCTTATGGATGATCCTTACAGTGTACTTTGGCTCAAAGGCACAAACTCACTCTTAATTCCCTCTATTTGATAAATTTTCTGCCTTCAGGAGACAAGAGCTGAAAGGATATCAGCTCAGAAGTAGCAGAGAGCTATCTGGAATATTTGTTATGTTATGCCTGGAAATCATATGACCTCATTCGGCTTGACATGACCGGTGGCAAAACCTGCTGATAGCTTATATGCATTTTTGTCTAGACAAAAAAATAGGAATGAATGTACCTTCTCTAACTAGAAGGATAGTTCCAGTTCCTGTGACTCCATGTATTTAAGGACCACAGGGCTGTACACAGCCTTAACTGAAATGTTTATTGATTTACTTGTCAAACTGGGTCTATTCTTAGGGCCTTAGGGAAATTTCTCATTGAATACAAGTACTAGTTCAGCCCTTCTGATACTAATAATGTAAGGAATATAAATTCCAATTATATACAAGTCTGTTTACCTTGACAAAACTTCTAGAAATGTTCCTAAGAAGTGCTCTGCAGAGGGTATCAGTCAGGGTTGGCTCAGCTGGCTAGAACATGGTGTTAATGACACCAAGGTTGCAGGTTCAATCCCTATATGGACCAGTCCCTTAAGAGTTGGATTTGATGATCTTTGTCAGTCCCTTTCAACTGAAAATATTCTGTGAAATCTATGACTCCCATGCATGGAGGGGGATTAAGTATATGGGCAACACACACCAGCTCCCTGCCTGAACATTTCTTCACCAGTGCCCATTAAGGGAATACACACTTTCGTTAAACAATCTGTTCCAGTACCTTCAAAGCATTTCAAAAGCTTTTCCTGGTACATGGTGTTTTGGTAACAGCATGCATTTTGCCTCAGAAGAGGCTTGGATGACAAGGGAGGATGTGTATGGGAGTGGCCTTTGGCAGCAGGAAGCATTAGGGTGGTTGCTCTTGCAACCTGGGAAGCTGCCCTAAAATCTTTCTTGTGGGTAGCACATCAACAAGTTTAGTCAAATTTTATTCTGTCACTGATCATGTTTTTGAAAAGTCTAAATCCTTGGGTACTGATTTTATGACACCTCACACTGCAATTTTTCCACTGAATTTCAGACCAGAATGGGGAAAAAGATCTATTACCATTAACTACTTTCCTTTTCATAGAATGCTACTATAGTATTTCCTTCAAGAGATAATTTACCAATATACAGGGAAAGCAAACAATTCTTTAATAAAGGAAAAGATGGTCCAAAACCAAAAAACATTTTTAAAACTGCATACCTTAAAAAAAAAGAGTCCTTGATTCTGTAAAACATTATTTGCATATTTAATTCTTTTAGAATTTAATTGGCAATTTTAGCAAAATTAAATAATTAGTGGGAATTGTGCAACTAAATCTTTTTGAGGGAACTTAAAAATCCCTTTGAATTTCTTCTATCGGATCATGTCAAAGAAAAAGAAATAATTTGATGAGACTACTACTTTGAAATTCAACTGCATCACTTTTATATAGTGATGTAGGGTCTTTTCAACAAATAAGTAAAGTTCCATGGTTACCAAATAACAGTGCATGTAAACTGATGATTATTTAGAAATATTTCAGAGCTCAGAGCCTTGGTTAATACTTTTAAAATTAAGAAAAGAAGTAGAATTACTTTATCTGTGGCCCTGGCAGCTTAATACTGTCAAACATTTGGATGGCTGAGGAGCTCAACTAGATTAATCACTGGTTTCACGAGGCAGGGCTGGTCCTTCTTGTACTCTGCAGCTCCTGGCACTCCTGAGCACAGATGGAACTGGTACTTTATGGCAGTCAGACCTACTGGTCTTTTGATTGTTTCTGGGTTCCCATCAATACCAAATTAAGTGAATTTGGCTTACAGGAAAGAATCTGGTTGTGTTTCTTTATATTTCAGCAAGGGATTGGAAATACATATGTAGATGTATGGTAACTAGTTTTATTTCCAATTTCAAAAAATTTTTTCTCTAACATTTACTCAGTTTTTGTTTTCCCCTGATTTAATTCTTGGGCACTTTAATCTTGATTTTGCCCATGCAAAAAATATAGCAAATACATATAGAAAAGTCGCTGGAGGCCTAGGGACAGCTCTGTGGCAGGAAGGAAGGAAGGAAAGCAGGAAAGAAGAAAAGAAAGAAGGAGAAACCACTACTGACACCTTTGTTATTATACAAGCTTATTCCACTTAATCATAACCCTCATCACAAATTGCTTCTCAGGAGACTATTGTAAATCAAAATTTGCATATATTCTTCAAAAGGTTCAGTTTTAATAAACTGTATGTGTCTCTAATCTTCTGGCAAATCATTATAAATAAGTCCACAACAACTTTAGGAGTATCCAGGCCCATATGCCACCCAAAACACAAAAATGTCTTCTAATTCTGATGTTAATTCTCCTTTTATTTCAGTTCAAATGGGTTAGATTTTGTTGCTCCCTACAATCTTTTTTTCCATTCTGAAATTCTGAGCTAGTGTCTCCTGGAACCTTTCTGTGAGACATATTGCATTCCCTTCCATGTGACGCTGCTGATCATCTTGCTCCAAGGACAGTTCTTCCTACCATGTCTTCCCCTGACATTTCAGAAAGAAAATTTAGCTGAAATTTTTCACAGATTTCAGACTAATTATCCATTCCATTGTGAAACAGTGAAAGACAGCATTTGTGGTGCCTAAGGAACTCTTAAATTAGGCAGGCTGGTTTTGAAAATTACAAAAACAATGAAAAATCAGACATTCACTAAAATGACTCTATACACATTGCTGCAAGACATACTTAAGACTTTCAGGCATTTTAAAATCTGGTTTTAATAGATTCTCAATTTAATGTTTTTATAACAGTAAAGGTGACAAGCCAATGAAAATATTTGGCAAGTCATTTTTTTTCTAGAGTGGAATATAATGAACCCAAGTTAAGACAGATAAAACAATCTCACCAAGTCCATGTCTGTCATCCTTCAAAGCAAAACTGATCTGTAATTCACCATGGAAAAAGCTACAGAACTGTGGGTTTGCTATAAAACGGGACAAAACATTTCAACCCAATTTGGGCAACAGAGTCCCAAAAGATGGGGGGGGGGGAGAAAAAAAAAGAAAAAAGAAAGAAAATAAAAGGAAAGAACTTAGAGCAAAGAAAGTGTGTTTGATTTGGATTTAGTTTATTTCATAAGCAAAAGAATGTAACACACATAGGCTAGGGAAAGCAAAACTTCAGGCATGATAAAGGAGGTAAAAAGAAATTTCATTTTTGTTTTGAACTGTACCTTCCTACACAGCCATTGTCTTACATAGCACTGTTTCCAAAATGCTACCTGAATAAAGGAATAACTTGGTACCTTAAAGCTTTGATGATGTGTGTGCACAGAAGTCATTCACAGGAAGACACAGTTTTGGACTACCCTAGCATATTTTTCCAAAGGAATGTTTTGTCTCTATAAACATGGCAGCATCAGGGTCAAAACTGCTGCATTTCATTTCAAGAGTTTGTAACTGAATACAGAATTACCTCCTTGATTATCTCATCCAGGATGTTTGTGTTTTTCTAAAAGTATTTGCATGTCCAAATATCTATCTCTCTCTTTTTTTTTTTCCTTTTTTTAATATGTGTCAAATGTGTTGCTAATATTAATATACATTCAGAATGATAATTAACACAAGAGTAATGTGGGGTTACCCGCTTCTAGATTACTGAGATTTTTCTCTTCTGTATTTGTTTTATTTAGACAGGAAGGGGCAAAGAAGCTATAAGAATCTCTTATTATTAGGACATGGAGCAAATACTAGAAGTTGCTAGTGTAAAATATACAGAGAAAGAAATAATAGAAAATTCATGTCAAAACAACAGAATCATCATATGCCATCATA
This sequence comes from Campylorhamphus procurvoides, assembly GCA_013396655.1. Lineage (NCBI taxonomy): Eukaryota > Metazoa > Chordata > Aves > Passeriformes > Dendrocolaptidae > Campylorhamphus > Campylorhamphus procurvoides. The sequence goes on along the minus strand of WBMV01000702.1, from coordinate 2,036,205 downwards.
AAAGATAAAAAGGACATGGGCATTATCTTTGGCAAGATTCAGAGATGCAAAGCAATGAAATGTCTGAAATAGCATAGTCTGAGATGTATGGTTTAAAATTTGAAGAATTAGTCCAACACAAGTGCAATGGATTTCCTTCTTGCATATGTTCCAGCTAGGTTCAAAAAGGCCAGAATTTTGCCTAATACCACCTTCTGGTGAAAACCCTAGTCCAGTGGCACTACACAGAACTGAGATTGCCATTCTAGTAAAGAAGAATGAGGACAAGGCAGCTCTTATTTCTTAGAAGTAGATATTTAGAATGGGTACTTGGAAAATATTTCAGAATAAAAGTAGTCAAGGATTACATAACAGAAAGTGTAGGAAAAAAGATAAACTTCAGGCTATGCAAACACAAGGAAACAGCCTGCTATATGACTTCCACTAAGGTCAAACAGGCAAAACAGCTTTTATGACACAGAAGCTGTGGAAAATCTCCAGGAAATAACAGATCAAAGCAAACCAGATCTCAAAAGTAGGCCAATTTTTCCCAACATTAAACTATAAATCACTGTAAGTGCTATTTCCAATATATAATGAACTTAGACAAACTACTTCCTTTTTTCTTAATGTCGTGATTTTTATCACACCTAAAGTAATAAATACTTTTAGTAGATTGATTTATTTTGGGTTTCTAATGTGAAAAAAGGAAGAGAGGGTCTCAATCTGTTATATGAATGCTGTAATCAGATTAATCCACACAGAGGAGAAAAATCCTTCTCCTGGGGACAGACTTAGCACAACATAACTCAGATAAGTGGGTTACTGCAAATACCACACAAGCTCTTCTGTAGACAGCTGACTACAAAATAGAAAGAAGTTGTAGGACTGAAAGCTAGCCCCCCCAAATTAAAACTTGAAACTACATAAATATTTCTTGTCAGAATAATTGGCCAATATATGTGTAACAATCAAGAGTTGTGGTGATCTCTCTATTATCAGAAATTATAAGGTAACACTGACTTTTTCCCTAAAAGACAGACGCTAGTTCAGCTACAGTTATTGGAGAATTAGAAATCCAGGTATCACGAAGTATTACCATCATCTAATGTGTCAGAAAACCTCAGTTTAAACAGAAACCAACTATAAAGCAAATCAGCAGATATAGGCATTAAGAAAAGGGATTGAGAGCTGGGTGTGTATGCAGCGTATTTCTCAGGCAGAAATAGCCCTGACAGTGCAGACCTCAAATACAGCCTCTGCTTTCTAATAGTAAGAGAAAAAGGCAGTTGATGTAAAACAGGTAGCCCCAAGCTCTTGAATTATTTTCCCAAAGTACCAGAGAATGACAGGAGTTTCTCCCCTCTGTATTTTCTCTTAGTCCTGCGAACAGGATGGGGAATATCTTGAGTTGGTTACACGTTGTCCTGGAGGTAGGTAGGAAAGGAATAATATTGAGCTCCAGTTTTGAACACAAAGAAACTGATTCACAGAAAAGTACCTCTGCTTTAAAGAGTATTTGAGGTGTTTCTATCATGGTTAAAGCTGCCAAAGGGCTGACTTCCATTCCAAGACTCAGCTGTAGTTTTATTTACTGATGACAAGACCAATCTGCTTATGCATGGTAGATATTTGCCCTGAGGAGGCTGGTTTCTCTAAATCTCACAGATGACCACCACAAACACACAGTTTGCACATCTTTATATACATACCTCTGGCCAAAAATGTAAACCAAACCATATATCATTAAAACATTTTCATGTTTTTACCTACTGGTTTAGTGGGAGACTTGTAGAAGAAAGTGGATGGGAATTGACTTGTTTTCCAAATGAACACATCAAGATTACCACTTCTCATGTCATCTGTTAAAAGTGGAGAGTTTGGGTTGAAATAATGTTTCTGTATTGAATTACTGCTAAACACTGAGCAGCTGTTGTTGCTCAGAGATTTTCCTAGCTTATACTCATCCACATTCTATTAAATGTGGATCAAGCAGTGAATAAAATTTTTTCTCATGAGCTTGTCCTTGGTCAGGGTTGTGTGCTCAAAAACTTGCCTTTTCCTTCAGCTGTATCAGCTGCTATAATAAAAGATAGCACATCTCCCTGTAAACCATAAACTCTCCTTTTATCAGTGGAAGCTGAAATATCCATGGTTGAAAGCACTATTTTCCCTCTGACAAAGGCAAATGTTGAATTCACAAGGCTGAAAAGAAGCAAGCGTTGTGCATTCAACAACTTGATGAGATCTCGTGGAATAAAAAATCTAAAAAGCAGATGTCAGTTATAGTGGAAGCAAATTAAAAAAAAATGAAAGTTGCAACAAATGAAAATGTGTCAAAAAGGAACCCAGGCTGACATCTGACTGCTTCAATTTGTCTGGCCCCAGTTTCTGTATTCTTTGAGTGGGTTGTGATCCGGCCCCAGGTGAGTCAAGGGTAGGTGCATATTGCTGGAGATGAAGGCTTCTCATTTCCCAGTGATATCTTCTCTCTCTCCCAAAAAAATATTTGAAGGGCTAAATACTCTTAGTGCAGAATGAGACACTAGTACATAAAAGCCTGTTAATCCAGCAACATCGGGAAATACCACGTATTAACAATGTTTGAAATGCTTTACTTGGACCCAAGACACACACATATCAAAAAGGGTGAAAAGATGATGCGTTATCAGTGTGATTCTGTGGCTGTACAGGGAGGGACTCAGTTCCCATCTGATAATAAGTCTGCCTTGCTCCCCCTTTTTAATGGTATGAGGTTGATTCCTAGTAGCAGAGTACTGCCCCATCGCCTCCAAGGGAGTCTGAGTCACAGCAGATTATCCTGTGCAATGGAAGGAAGAGAAGACAAACACCAGGAGTACCACTGTGGAGTCACAACAGCCATCATGGGCCTTCCTTAGCGAGGGAGAAGAAAACATTCCATTACATCCTCTGAAGTTTACTAGAAACATTGATTTAGGTTATTGGCAGATCTTTGGGGGTTTCCTGTGAAATACTAGGAGCTGAGAAGCATCATCTTTATGGCACTAAGTGGGTCACCAGCTGAGTAAATGTTGATCCCAGTGATGTATGCAGTTTCCTGCTAATCCCATCAAATCTGACAGGTTTAACTGTATGTTTTCTGAAAGGAGGAAATAGTTGTGCATTTGCAGTGTGATGAGAGATAATTTACAGGTTTTTTAAGAGACAGGAGATGGGGGTGGTGGGAGGAGGAAAGAGAGAGAATTACACTCTGTGAATGCTCAAGTTTGTGTAATTATACAATTGGAGGTAGATAGGAAAGGAATAATATCCAGCTCCAACTTTGACCTAGTATGAAACCTAGAATTTCAGCAAGAAAATTTTATTCTGCTCTGAGGGGTAACACCCATACTATGCTGCTTTTCTTTAGCTTGTACTTAACAGAGCTGTTTATTCCCAGTACTAACTTTGATGTAAGATCCCTAAAGAAAAATAATGTCATGTGTGAACACAAGGAAGAACAGATTATCAAAGGGCCACTGATGAGTAGTTAGTCCCATTTATAAAACACATCTCTAAGCACCAACCATGACTCAGCTGCCTAATGACACAGGGGCCATTACAGTTAAGGACTTACAAGTCCTTTTGTTTTAAATTCCTACATTGAAGGCTGTATAACTTGTCCATAAACCTTGGCAAACAGATTGCTATCACTGAGCAAAATAAAAATAACTCCTTCTTGAATATTAATCTGGCTGGGTCACTAACTTGGCCATTATTTAAGCCTGAAAAACATACTGACAACAGAAAGAGCTTTCAAGTAACATGGTTTAAAAAGAGACCTCGATTTAAAGAGTAAGGGATTACATCTCATCCATCACAGACATTGTCTCAGCTGCAAAGTGATCATAAGAGGCAATGCTCACTTTCCTTCAAAAGCAAAAAGAATTGCAGAAAGCATCCATTACAAGACTACAGCTGTACCTTCTTATTTATAACCTATTCACGATAATTTGATGCCCAAAATTCATGGCTTTTTCAGGGCCATCTCAATCTCCATGGAGGCACCTGAGGACAAGTGTGTATTTCATACTCACATACAGATATTTTATGTATTGTTTGTACAACAGCAAAATATTTACACTACTTCTTGCACCGAGATGACTTGTAAGTAGCCCCAAAGCTAAGTTTCTTAGTGTCACAAAACATCGTCCTGAATACAGTCCCCCAGACAAACAGCTGTATGTGCTTCTGTTTTAATGTATGGTATCCTTGTGGGATGAAAATAACTTGCTTTGAAAAAACACTTGAGGCAAAGGTTACTATTTCTTAGATAAATATTTACATTAACATTTCTAACACCTATGATATCCAGAAGCTTTTAGATATTTGGGGGAAAAAAGCACACAGAAGTGTACCTCTACCTCATGTATGAGAGTTTCCTTGTAAAATTAGGTCTTATCTTCAGAATTCAACAGTAAGATTGCTTGCATATGTACGGAAGAAGATTGTTTTAATGTAGCCATAATTTTTCCTCGAAATTTCCTCCTGAAATTTGTATGAATTGCATACATTCAAACAAAGTCTGAATCTGGTTAGATGAGTGAATATGAAAAAGCGTCTGACACAAAATGAAAGCAAGACCTACATTCCAAAGTTTCGTAGTCTTTGCATCTACTGGTATATTGGACATAATAATTGTTCAGCTGAGTACACAAACATCCAAAAAGGAAAATATGTAAAAACAAGTATGCTGTGAACTGATTGTATTACTGAAGGCCATTATATTTCTTTTGATAATAATAATGAATAAATTATTTCCAACAAAAAAGTCCAAACTTGCCTCCTAGGGCCTTAGTGCAAACTACTTTACTTAACATTAGACCTAGAAAAATAGCTGATGAAAGGCAAATTACCTTCAAACAACCCAGATGTTTCTCACAGGCTCTAAATTAGTAAGGAAGCATTAAAAAAATCAATATTAAAAGAAAATTTAGCCATGTTAACACCATCTATAGCAGTTGTATTAAAAAGAAACCAGATTATTCCCATTAACGTTCAGAAATCTAATACTAAAAATGTTTAAATGGCTGAATTGACAGTTCAGCATGCTGAAATCACAGTTGACAAAAAAAGTTAATCGTGAAAGAGTGGCAAAACCTGCAGCCACTGGTTGCACTGAACAGGATATCACAGAAAATGCTCTCATAGAACAAATAATGCCAATAATTATAATATGCTGCACCACAGACTGCACAACTGATGGGAAGAATATAGTTATTTTTCAATTATTACCAAATATTTTTTATTTTTGTTTTGTTAATAAATCACACTTTTTCTAAACTATAGCATTTAAAATTAATGGCAGACTTCTTAACATTTGAGTAAGCTATTAGAGCAAGATGTTGATTTAAATTAAAGCAATATATTAACTTTCCTATAAAAGCTGCCCTTGGTATTTGACTTAGAGGTGGTTCACTGCTGTCCAAAAACACCATCTGAAAAACACAGTGTTAGGAAGAGTGTAGAGGGATTGCAAAAAATAAACAAAATAAGTAAAGACCCTTATTCATTCTAGATTAAATTCAGCCCTGTGCAGAAAGCTGGCACAAGACTTGTGTACTTCCTATGTCTCACTTAAGTCCCTTTTTAGGAATAAGAGCACGTAAATTCATGCTGTTGTGAATATTTCTTAGACTCTATAAACTATGTGTGTCCTTTGTCCAAGCATGTGAATTTCTGTCTTTCCTGCAGTATACCAGTCCTGATGAAAGAACAGTAAATAATGAATTCTCTTCAATCTGAAGTACCATAGTTATGTCCCTGATTTTCCATGAGTCTGTGCACAAGTTTCAGCCAGTCCTGGAATAATTTATATTTACTGTATTGTTCTCTAATTTTCTCCTAATCAGGGACTATTAATCATCTATCTCTCTCTTTTCCCTTCCCTTCTTCCCTCCTTCCTTCCTTCCTTCCTTCCTTCGTTTTCCTTCTTTTCCTTCTTTCTTATTATTTTTATTTTTTTTTATTTTAACATTCTGTTCCTCTAGGACAATAAATTGAAACATGATAAACTTAAAACATAATGAAAGTTTCTATTTTAGAATTCATGCAGGAGTTTACCCATGTTACAAATATACTTCATTTTCCACTATTTTCCTATTGAGAAGCAGAATTTAGGGACATGCCAAAACATTTTCCAGTTGGAAGCACTCTATCCAAATACCTTCCAGAAGGTAGGTTTCCCAAAATTTCAACTTGGAACCCTGCAGCTTTGATGATTTAGAAAAAGCATGCCACAATAAAATGAAAAGAAAATATTGCTATTTTTCTCTGGTTCAGCTCTAGTGCACTGAAATAAGACCTCAACATCTTGCTTCTAATCACTCCAAAATCCAATTAAGGTGCACTTCCCAACACTGTTACACAGTGAGTGAATTAGGTTGAACTGAGGGTTTTGGACAAGGCATGTCTGGCTATGGCACAGCATCTCCTGCCATGTGGCACACAGAGCCATGTGCACCAGTGATGTTATTACTACTATATACGCAAAACAAGATAGTTGGAAAAGAGGTTATCAAGAGTAACAAAGGAATAAAGACCCAAAAATGAGAAATCACAGATGGAGTTAAAAGATAGGTCTAGAAACAAATAAAATACATATATACACATACATACATATATATAAAATGCTTGAACCACTTAGTATTCTGCCCTTTATTTTCTCAGCTTAAGACCTGAAAGCACTTGTGGTATTGACACACAAGAACAAGACAGCAAACCAAAATGCCAGAATTCCATGCTTCCACTGCAGGGGCAGACAGCAACGAGAGCTATGCTCTGGGACACGCTCACATTCTCACTAAAGCTCTGACATCCTTGACATCATTTTAAACAAATTACACCCTGCTCTGCCACAGCTCAGTATTTTACATATGAACCTATGCTACTTCAAATGCCAGCCATCAATTCTGGGGTTAATCTTCTCAACAGGGAGAGAGCTGCAGTGTACTTCTGTGAGCTGAGCCTGGGGCTAAGGTGTGTGCATTCCCTTGGCCTGGCATGATGGCTGGCAAGATCGGGGCAGAAAAGCAGGGAAATTGGCAACCTTGCATGGTGCTCTTTTTCCCTTGGACATCTCCAAAGCTCTCACACATCACTGCCCCTTTGTTCCTCCTTTTGCATCTTCTGACTCAGCTCCTCATGACGACTCATCAAGAAGATGGCTCCCTGCTAGCTCCTGCTGTCAAGAAACCTTCACATGGGGAACCAGGTCTAGCTACTTTTAGGTTGGAATCCTGACACTGGTGAATCAGTGACAAAATCCCCATTAATTTCAAATGGACTGAAATTCTGACCACTGCAGTAATGCTACGGTCCCCATGCTGCCCTAATTTATTCTTTTTATTATAGCTGAGAAATACGTTCCTCAGTGTTCACTTTTCAGTCACTAAGAGCGTCTCCATTTCACCATGAACACCCACTTTCTGTCTAGCGTGGCACTGATGGAAGTACTCCTCTTGCTTGCACCTCCCAGGTTTTCCACTCCTAAGAGATCTCTGCAGAGACAACACATGACTCACTGGTATGACAAAGTCTCTTGTACTTCCATCTGCAAATGCATGTTTTATTATACTTTCACCCACCAGATACACTTCCACAGAACCAACAGGAAGACAGGAGGACACTTCTGCAGGGAAGCGTTGCAGTATTTTCTCCGATATTCAGTCAAGTCTTCCATGTCTCCCATGCATTTCACTCATGACACAGCAATAAAACATTCTCCCTTATGAGTTAAATAGATAACATTGACTGAACACCTGAACACTGAGAGTAACAACTCTTGAATAAACAGAAACATGCCCTTATGGAACAAAAAACAAATCAATCCTCAAATTGCAGGTAAGCAATACAAAGACACAGAGCAAAAGGAGACCCAATCTTTAAATACTGCCAGATTTTTAGTTTGTGGTTTTTGGGTTTTTTTGGGTTTTTTGTTTTCTTTTTTTGCTACTGCTTTCACTAGCATTTAGACAAAAATCATGGACATGTCAACTCCATGTTACCATATATCAAGCCCAGCTGACAGTAGCACCAAACAGTTACAGCCTTTCTGCTTATTATCATATTTAGCTAGACTACAGAAAAACATTCCTTATTATGACACTAATTAAATTATTTGATGTCTTGATACAGCTGAAATGCCCAGAAGCAATTTGATGTTTCTTTAATTAGAATAGATTCTTAGACTCCACCTGAAAACAATGAATTGGTGATAGCAACAGCTGGTAGGAAAAAGGAGTACTCCAGTCAAATGATGAGAATCAAGTCTGAGTGCTATCATATAACATTTCTTAATCTCAGTGTCATAAAAGACCCTTTTAGCCATCAACAGTAATCCTTAAAAACCAGGAAGAATGCATCTTTGTTTCTGGTCGTTTGAACTGACTCAGGCAATTTAACTTTTACCAAGCTTCTCAAATGACTTTATCCATCTAACTTTAATCTCATAATAGTAGTCAAAAGGGACAGAAAGTTAAGATAAAAATATAACATTTGAACATAGTACTGTGTTCAAAACCTTCCTGGCAAGATTTCAACCCAACTTTGCTCATGTCCAGCTTTTATTCATAATAAGCAGCAGTGCAGCCCTGTCAGCAGTTTAAAAACTGTCCTAATTATGGACAAAAGAACACAACTCTTTTTAGAAGAGAGCTGCTTCTGATTTAACATAGTTATCTCCCCCTTCCACATCCCATTTCTTCTCCCTAACATAAAAAGCCCTCAAGGAATAAATTGCAGTATGAACCCAACTGGAATGAAGGCTTTCTTTAGAACCCTAACCAAACAGAACTGAATGGATTTGGATGTTTCATCTGCTTTCAGCAAATCAGAGCAATTCTGCTTTTACTTTAGGAATGAAACACTGTTTATTCCAAAAGAGGCCTTTAGGATGAAATACACTTTATCTCAGGAGGTCATTGTAAGATATAGTCTCTACTGAGGTCCTACTTAAACCTTCAAAACCTGAAATGGGCAGAGATGCACCTGGGTTAGCCACCCTTAGCTTAGACACAAAAAAAAGTGAAGCAAGTTGGAGAATCCCTTGTTGGCTTTCAAGAGATGGAATAAGTCCATAGTTCTCAAGCTTTTGTATTATAGGATCACCTGTGACTGCTTGGGATCTAGCTGAGACTCTGCTCCTTTCCCCATATTTTAAACTCAGAATATTTTTCTTACTTATTTAAATTGAACTCAATGTCTAGTCAAATATAACCTGTGATACTGCTTTTCAGTTGTGGTCACATTGCAGATGATTTTTAAGACAAATATCATACTTCTACCTATCCCAGAGACACCCAATCCCAGGGCACATTTTCCTTGGCAACATGCATGCTTCAGTGCATCCAAATTAGTATTAGAATGGTGTGAAGGCAGCTAGATTATTATTAAGGCAGGCTTATACTAATGTGGGGTGACACTTTTAACTATGACCCATAGTTCTTTCTTCTATTCCTAATGTTAAACTTTAATCCCCTGGTTATGGGATTTTACTTTAGCACTCACACCAACATTTATAGACCCACCACATCTATGCTTGTCCTTTCCTGACTTTTCCAAAAAAAGTCTTGACTACAGTTATCTCTTGCAATAGCCCTTATACTGAAGAATTTGAACTGGGGGCAAAAACATAGTCATATTTAAAAACATAATGTCCCAAAATTATTTGGGAATTTAAAGCATTATAAATGGATCCACAAGAGATTTAAGAATTGCCACTTTGCTAGCAGAGAAGGCCTCTGTATGGACCACCTGGAAGTACTTCAACCACTGTGTAGTGTGTCAAGGGCCACCTTAAGAAACCACAGACCACAGAATGAAAATCCCACATCTGTGACAATTAAACATTGTCACATGAAATGTTCAAAGTATTAAGTTTTCTGAACAACATATATTCTAATTAATATACAAAACAGTTATCACTGTTTCTATTTAAAAAGAAGGCTTTCTAAGCATATTAATTTTGTTGTCACAAATCTACTGTGAGATAAACCTCAGGTATAAAATCTGGCTCTACTGAAGGAGAGCTTCCGATTTTTCCTATGAAGTATTATTTGCCACTCCACGCAGTGGAGAAACAAGCATGGAAACTTTAAGCCAGTCAAGAAACATGCTCCAAAGTAATTCAGTAATTCAGTTTCCCATCTGTTCTGTCACCACTGGACTAGACTAACTCTGCTTCCCAACAGACCATCTATGACAACAAATTATTGTCCACTGATAACAATGAGCCAGAAAAAATATGCAATTAGCCAACTGAATAATTATGGGTTTATTTTGTATACTTAAAATGTTAAGCAAAACAAAAAAGACAATTACATCTTTCCCCACTTTCAACTACTGCCCCTAAAACCAAAATAAATACACTCTAAAACCTACCAAAAACAAAACAAGAATTTGTGAAGGGCCAAGAAAAACAAAAATCTTCATATAAAATTTGAGTTTACATAGAGATATTGGAGAACCACATAATTTTCTTTTCCATGTCCCTATCCTACAAGTCTTTGTACACTCACATACGTAGTCCCACTGATTCTCGAGAGGATTCATGATATTGCTTTCATTAGCTCTTTTCCAAGAACAGGAATTTCTTCTACCCCATTGTGCAAGCGTTTATGCTTTAGCAGTCTAAAACTCATTTGCAGATCCATTAAACACAAAGGAACTCTTCACTTGCATTAAGTTAAGCTTATGCATAAATATATGCAGAATCAGGACCCTTTAAGAGATTTATATTGTCTTAAGCAAGGCAGGATTTCATGTTTTATGTCCACTGTTTTTATATAATTTTTTTCTTAGTAAGAAGTTCTGAAGTGAGGTTAAGTCCTTATTTTTAGTCTTAATTCTGTTTTTAGGTCCTTCCTTTGGTGTTAGAGGGCTTTCTGATTGCTGAAGTAGTAGAATCTTTATTCAGAACACCTAATATTTTCCTTTAATGTCATAGTAATAATTTCCTCTTCACATTTCTACTTTTTCAGCAGGAATCTTGACCATTTTGGCTTGTTAATGTACCCTCAGTAATGCAGTTACAGATACTCTAGGCCCACTTCTTTTCCTTTTACACAGAAAAGTGACAGCCTATCATTTAGCTACCTCAGGAGTAACAAATAACTATATTTGTGTTTACAATGGTGCCAAACTGGAGTCATTCTATCACATCTAATATTTCAATATTTACATTGCATTCATCACTGTGGTACATAAGCAAATACAAAAAACAAAGAAAGCATTTGAAAGCACTGAAATCTTTCCTTTAAAAGAGGCTTCAACAACTTCAAGTAATCCAGGGCACTATGGCTCTTCTAGGGGTTAACGTACCTGGCAAAATAATGTGGCAAAATGCATAGAACTTGGTGTTGCCACAGTTTATCCACTCCTGATACCTTAACTACATCACTCAGAAACCGGCAGAGCTCATTTATCTCTGTGACATGCTGCAATCCATCTTGAAGCACAGAACAACTATTAGATATAGATTCCTAATGCATTTTATCATCTAGTTCCCAGAAAAATACTGGAAGTTTGTAATTTATTGCAGTTTAAGATTGAACCAAACACTTAAGTACAATCTGTAATTTCATATTTGCAATTTAGCAATTTTTTTTTTAACTTAGTTCCCTCACTGACCTCCACCAAAGTTGTTGAAAATAGTTGCACTAACACTCCCACTAATGAGAATTGGATTTGGTCTTTAGAGAGTGAGAGAACTAAGGAGGAGGGGTTTTACATTACTAAATAACTATTTGAAGGAGTGATCGCAGCTGTCAGAATTCACACATTCAAACATAACCACCTATATATTTTTAAAGAAAATGTTTATATCATTTAATATTCACTGTTCTGGAAGCCATTTGCTTCTCTATAAATTGATTGTTCTTGGCAATCAAGTATTCTGTATGTGCCAAGGAAATTTAAAAAAAATCCCAACAAATTAAAGCCAACATACAGCAGCTTCATGTCAAGACTGATTTTAAAAAGAGGGAGAATAAGATATCATTGTACTGTCTTTTTTGATAGGATTTCTAATTTTTTTTTTCAGTCAGCACAGGATCTGTTTTTAAAACCCAACTGATTTATCATCAGTGCCTGCCTCTGTAGTGTTATTCCCACTCTAGAGGTATGGAACTTGGGCACAGAGAAAATTGTTTCTATAAAGTCAAACATGATACCATGAGCCAGAAACTTTAACGGTCTGCAGCTTATTGCATGAACTTTACCACAAGATCATCACTGTTTTCTGTACTTCATATAAGATGAGCTGTTCAAACCACCTCAACAGTTTGGGACCTTAATTGGATTTGTACCCTCAGTCACACAGGAATTTTTTTTAATTCCCATGCATAATTTACATTAAGAATGTCCTACTCCTGCTTCTTAAATAATAAAAAAGTTTCTAATAATAGAGTAATACCTGATGTCCTACTTCTAGGGCTAAAACTTGCTGAATGCTCTACACAATGACTTTTTGAATAAGGAGAAGCATTGTGGACTCATTGCAGCTTTTAGTAGAAAGTAAGAGTTCAGAAAATCAGCATCCCTTTACACTTCCTACAGTACCTACAAAGAAGTTTAATACTAACACTGTTCAACATGGAGAAAAGAGTCTATTACCTGTAACCATATTACATTAAACTATTTTATAAGCTAATTTTAAAGCGTACTATTTAACATAAGACGCATTCTGCTTAAGAAGCAAAACATTTCAGAAAAATAAAATGGCCACTAGCGCCACTGTTGCCAGAGCAGCAGTATGTTTTGAACTGCTTTGATATACACACACTGTTCTACTTCTTAGAGTTTCAAAATACTTTCATCAACAGGTGTTATAAGCATGCAGCCAGCACAAACTGCATCAACGTGGTACCACACCAGCTCTGCAATGGGGTTCAGTGCTGTTTCTAATAAGGAAACTGAACCAATGGAAACAACACTGGGAAATTTTGCCAACTTTTACTGGCAAGTGTAGAATTCCTATGTAGATTTTAATGACCAAGAAATGGAAATGTTTCTAAGTGTGCTGTAACTGGGTGCTGCTACATTAATCCTGAAAAGCAGCAAGTATCACCCATCAGTCTGATTTAAAATGTTTCAGAGTGATTGTTGCTAGCCCATGGTGGGAAAACCTGGACTGAATTGAAGGATCAGAGCCATATTTCAGAGGAACAGACTGGAAATTAAGAAATGTGTCCTAAAAACCAATTCCTGTCCTGCCCACCCACTCACCCTATTAGCTTTGTTCTTCTGTTCCCAGCAGTCAAGGGTGCAAAACAAGTGAAAATCATTTTGTCTGGTTTTCAGCATTTTCAACCTGAAGCATCACCTCAGTGAGGGAGTATTTTGTACCAAAGTTCTTTCTTTTCTGGGTAATAGTGGAAATAATATCCATGAAAGAGTCAAAAGGACCATAGATTACTTTTCCAAGTCCAAATCCCGCTGCTCTCAAAAGGAGCAGGATAAGTCTGTGTAGGTATGCAAGTACAGTATTATCTAAAATGCAAATGAGGATCACTTTAGTCCTTGTTTAACAAAATGTAGCTATTTAAGTGGAAAGTACAATATAATGGGTTTTGATAAGACAGCAGCTATCTCATGAGACAAGAATGATGAAATACTTTCTAGGATGGCCCAGAGATTTTAAAATCCTTTTTTTTTCATAATTATTTTGCTAAAAACAGGTATGGATTTAGGGTAGAACTTCAGCATTTATCCATTAATGAAAAAAATCCACCTGAAAATCTAATCATGATTGTCAAAAAGAGAGTAGGCAAAATGAAAAAGAAATGTTTTATTCATCTACATAATCACAGCCAAGTTGAAACAACAATTTTCTTAACACACATAAACTTACCCTGCAATGCTTGGGCCTAACTTCATGGAAAAAAAGGGTTTTGAAATGCTAAATGCCTCATGTCCTAATTTTACACAGGAGGATTCTTATAGCTTTATCAGAGTTCAGGAGTCTAGAAAGCTCAGCTGCTCAGTTCACTATAAAAACGATTGTGTGAGTCAATTTCTGACACCTGGTTTATTTAGGCTGTACTTACGCTCCACATTTAGGAAAGCAACCCCCAGAGAAATAAGTGTGTCCAAAGCAAAGAAAACCTATAATTACTTCTGTGCCTTCAGCTGTATGAGAATGCATCTCCTGCAGGTTTAAAATTCATAAGAAGAAAGATCAGAAGAATGATCTGCTGCCTGAAGTAATTTCTCAGCTGGGAATTTCCTGGAAAATTATGCTACTCCATGCAAATGAAAATAATAAAAATGTGTGTATTTGTGTGTATATGGATGCAGAGGACTCTGAGCGATGCTTATGTGCAAAAGGAAATTAGGCAAACCCATGAACATTACTAAAGTTTAAATCAAATAACACCTACTACACTCTGGCCTCAACAGGTAAACTATAATCCCATGGCTGAAGCTTAAGTCTAGGCACCGGAAATTCCTGCTATTTCCTACCCAGAGCCTGAACCTTCCTGGCTCTGCAACTGATGACTCACCTATGTTATGGCTGTCAGTAGGTCCAGTAGGTGTACTCCAATGGGATGGCCCCGCTTTGTGCCTTCCATCCCATTATCAAGAAAATATCTAGGTGTAATTTTTAATAGAAATCTGTATTTAATAAGGTAAGCTCCTAATGGCCAGGTGCTTCGCAACAGAATATTTTATAGCAGCTTGTGTAGGCTGGTGCCCAGGACAAATTTTCAGAGTCTCAAGAATCTGTTTTTCAAAATATCCAATTCAAACTTTATACTCTTCATTGTGTCTCTCCTTAATTTCCATCTTGCAACCCCCCAAGAGGCTGTCAGTTTTGAAGTGCTAAAAGCCTTGTTTAACAGATGACTGCATCATCATGCACATCTGGAATGGAAAGCAGAAGTCATGCAAACAGGAAAGGTAGAATTGTTCCCAGGACGACATGAGACTCCATTCAGTTTGTTAGTGAAACTAACACAGTGACATAGGAGTCATAGTAAAGGACAAAGTAAACGATCAGGAATCTTAATGTCTACCAGATAAAGCTCTTCACTGAATGATGTATTACTTTGCCTAATTCTCATTTTAAAAATTCATGCTAACCCTCCAGTCAAATTTCCTGGGTGATGATACATAGATTGGGTTTGGATTAGTTGCATTTATCTCAGTCATGCAGTTGGGTTTACAGACACACCAGCACAACTGTCTTGAAGTGAGCGGATCATCTAGGCAGAGTACACTGCAGGCAGTTTCCACAGGGGGCTTTTACACAATTATATGTACCTACCTGCCATTTCTGCATTTAAAAATGTTTCCTCTAATTGCAAGAAACTTAAAAATAAACAAACAAAAACCAAAAACCCCACTTCACATATTTTGTGATTTATCATTGGCAAGAGACTGGAAGAAATATTTTTCTTTCCTAACTAAAAATAAAAAAAGACATAGTTTGTTAAGTTGTATTTGGCTGTCTTTATATGCTGCTGACAAAACAGAAAGAATATGTAGATAGGATAATGTACTGCTCAGTTTGTGTTACTTGATGGAAGATGTGGTGGATAATTTGTTTATGGATAACCTCCACCATGAAATTCTTTTCCTGATATTTACTGTGGCCAGATCTGCAATATTTTTCATTTAGAGAAAATTTTATGAGCCAAGACACATGTCAGCTGTGGAAATGATACTTGCAGCATCTAGAGATGGAGGACTGCGTAATAGGCAAATAAATCACTGATAAACATTAGATACAAAATTGTAACATAAGGCCTCAGGAAGATCTTCATATCTCTTCATAATATCATTGGTTTTTATGGTTTCATTGTAAAATGTGATCCAATTCTCTAGGGATACTTAGAATTTTAACATAGTTTTTTAATCAGATCAAAAGGAAAGGAAATGGAAGAGAAGGAAAGAGATCAGAAATGGAAGGAAAGGATTAAATTCATCACCTGTACATAACCATATCCTCATTAAATAGTAGGGTTGTGTAAATTATATGCATTTCTCTCAATAACTTTTGGTAGTTTTGTTTTCTCCAGTTTTGCATAAAGAAAACACGCAATTTTCACAGCACTAAAAAAACCTGAACTACAACATTAGTCCAAAAGTGAACTGCACAAGAAAGAGTTTTGTTTTTTCTAATGAAAATGAGGCTAACTTCATTTTCTGCATAAAACAGATCAGCACAAACTATTAGAAAGTTTTGCAAAATTCTTTCAGAAATTGCCTTTTATTGTTAAGGATAAAGTGTCTAAAAATGTTTTCAAAGGCACATGAAAATGGAATTGCCTGTAGATTTGTATTCACTAATTTGTTCAGCCAGTAAAAAATCTTTGCGTTAGCAGCCATATACTTCTGCTGAGACTAAGAAACAAATGTCTCAATATGAAGAACACTGAACTGAGGGATTGCAAGATCAAATGCATAGGAGTGGAAAAAGGCACGGAGCAATCAAAGAAAAGTCTTGGATGACAGTCTGGCATTTGATTTAGATCTTCTAGAAATTCTGATTGATAGACCTTGAACATTCTTAGAAAATCAAACTGAAGCTAAAATTATGAAGAGCATTAAGAATTTTATCTGATGAAGACACTTGGACTTTATGGTATCCCTGTAACCATTTGTCTGTCCTTTTTCTAACAAAAAAATGTTAAATGCGATCAGCACAAAGTAATGGGACACAGTTCTCACAACTAAGTCTGCAGAAAGGGGAATAAAAGTCACTGTTATGAATCTGACATAGTGTGAGGGCTGAGCATGACAGGATCCTAACAAAGGCTAAAGCAAAGGAGGACACAACATAAACACAATGTAGTTGGTTTTGGACGAGAGCCCAGTGATACAGGCAAGAAGAAAGGAATGTGTCTCAGTGAAAAAGAGTGTATGGCCAAGGTCATCACAGCTGCAATCCTGTTTCTCAACTAAGCCCTAAGAGCAGCAAAAAACCCCAAAAGTTCATTTATAGCTGAAAAATATCTTGGATGGGATTAAGAGGAAAAAAAAGTCAAGGAAATTAAGAGCAACAAAGCAGACTTCGAATGCACTGGGGAGCTTATTTGACTCCAGCATCCTCTGACTTGTGCTTAAGGCCTTATTTCTGTATTTTTTTAATTGATCATTGTTAAGCAAAATTCAATTTTCTTACTCTTGTAAGTGGTGATGGACATGCCTAGTGATATAATGTGGTTATCATAGATTTGCTACTAGGTCATATATGGAAACTTGTCAAAAAAGGAAATTATTTAATAAGCTATGCTACACAACCATGGTTTAGATGTGATTTTTGCAATGAACTATACATGGAAGTCCTGAAGAAATCAAAGTGGCATTAGTGGGCCTTTCTGTTGAGAAAAAAATATCTAAAGTACTATTTCAAATATGTCACAGTCTAGCTTAACATTAAAATAGTGTTTTGTATTAGTTCCCTTTTACTGCTGGGTATCATTACAAAAATTAGCCTTTTCAGGATTTTGTGATGCAGGTAATAAACTATCACTTTTACAGTTGAAAACCCCAAAGCAAGTACTGATACCAAATGTGAGACTTGCACAGCCAGAATTATAACTGAGTGCTGCTTCACTGGTCTTTCTCCCCAGGCTTTTCAGGTGCACTTCTCTCAGTTGCACTGCACAGAAATGGGGAGTTTGAACTGTATACCTGTACTCTTTATCACTGTCAAACACTGCAAAATTATACCCTGCATGTCAAAAGCCCTGTTGAGCTGTGCTCTTACTTAAATGGGAGCCTTCTTTCCTGTATCTGTAATGTAGACTATAGTTGACTAAAAATTTTGATAAAAATAGAAAGAAATCAGTAGACTACAAAATGAAGTTTTGCTTTTCTAACAGATCCCATCCTGCTGTTATATTCAGGTGCAGATATTAAATCTGGTACAGCCGGTACTAGGATCCCTTGTGGGGTTTGCCTTGAAAATTTCAGAAAAGCACTAGTTCAAAGTGCCAGTAGGAAAGAAGTTGGAATAACTTGCACACCAAACATCACAACAGCAAGGATACACACACCTGGAGACCCACATTTACGTTGAGGCTGAATAGCAGAGTACTTGATCTGCTTCTTAGGAGTTAGGTTAGCTGTTCAAATTGGTTTATTGTATTTTTTCCCCTACATTTACAAAATACAGAATTATCTGCCATAAATTCCAAGCTGACACTATTTGTTACCATCTGAACTGAGCTGCTCCAACAAATAGAAAGGCATACTCTCTGTGTTTTTCCCCACTGAGATTTCCAGCTACAGAACCAGGCAAGGAAAGGAAAAGGCTCTGTGAAAAAGTAGCACAGGCCGCACAATTTAAGCCTCCTCCATTCTCCACATCGTACTTCCCTTACCCATGCTGAGATGACACTAAAGAGCTCAAACATAGCAATTAATTCTGTGTGGCTGAGGCAGTACAAGGTAAATCAAGAGCCTTGTGCTGCCTTGTAACTTGCTGCTACTTTCCCCAGAACAAAAATGATTAACTGAAGGGCAGAAAGAGAAGGTTATGTGTTTAAGTACTAGCTTGTGATATTCTACAATGCAATAAAAGGACAGTGAACTCATACCAACTTTAAGAATGGTGAAGGGCTGTGAAAAGCCAAAGGATGCACTTCCTCTTTCTGTTATCAGAGTAACTTTAGCAGGTGCTAAAGGTCTGAGATTGCAGTGACACGTGTTCCCAGAGGGCATGGCTGCACAGCCATGACCAGACAACAGGTCCCCATGCCCTGTGGGAGGTAAGTAAGCACACCGGTTTATCCACAAAAATTTTGTACATGCTCTTCACAGACAAAGGGCTGAGGAAAACAACAGTGAGATAATGGGGGTTGTATATTTGTGAATATGTAAAAATAAATTACTGAATGATCTGCTAGAGCTTTCAGAAAACTTAACAGGCTTTGGATATCCTTGGCTAAGACTGCTCAGGATTAAACATTATATTGTAATTTCCTCTCTTTCCAGAGTGAATAGATAAATTACATTTACAATACAGTGAGAAACAGTGTGCTTCCAAGTCTGTTAGTTCCCTGTGATCCACTCTTCTATATTTCTTATGCTTCACACCAGGTCGGCATCTTAAGTTTGCTCTTAGAAGGAAGGAAATAAAGAAAGGAAGCAAAGAAGAGAAGAAAGTAAAAGAAATGGAGAAAGGGGATGAAGGGGAGGAAAGGGAAGAAGGAGAGGAAGGATAAAAAAAATGGAGAAGGGAAAAGGAAACCCAAAAGGAAACTGCTGTCATCTTAATCTGACGAGTATTTTACATCAGAACTTCTTATTACCATTGCTACTGGACAGACCCACATGTGTTTATGTTTTAGCAATTGGAACTGATTTTTTCCACTTTCACATATTTCCAATTTGCTCAAGACATCAAAGTCATTCAGAGAAGGAAAACCAGTAAGAAGGAGTTGGTAGAGCTCTCTGATGGAACACTGTCTTCAAAATAAACTACCAATCCCAAACTTTCAACTTTTATGTTTCTTATTACAGCCTTCCCTGTGTACTCCATAAGATGACTGACCTCAGTAAACATTCAACCATCAGGTAAATATTCCTGCCTCATCCCTTATCTCCTGACTTTTCAATGCAAAGAAAAGCCCACTCCATACAACAGAAACCACACTCAATCTCAAACGAGGGAATTACCTCCTAGCTTTTAAGTCAGAATAGATTTTGCATCGTGTTTTACACCAGAAGAAGACACTATGCCAAGTTTAAATTAAGAACAAAAGTCCAAATAATGGTGCATCACTTGTGGTTTTGGCAGTAGTGGAAAAAAAAGAAGAGAACCTCAAAAAAAACATACCTTTTATGGAAACCAAATATAGACCACAACTGGCAAAGAGAAAACTGCATGGACAAACAAAACTGCTGTATAAACAAATCAAAATTACACAGGAAGCTGACACCCATTCTTTACAGTGGAAAACCAAAGATAAAAATGAGTCATATATTTTATATTTTTGGACTAAGCAAACTCCCATCTGTCTCGCAGTGTATGATTTATATTCTCAAAGAAGTCTAATATTTCCAATATTACCCCTAAATAACCAACCAACTAATCAAGCAGAAGGATTATTTAAAATAGTTGATGTCATGGAATAGCTGACTGTTTTGTGAAGAGTAGGAAAATGACTGGCCTTGAACTGCAATATGCATTTTAGATTGAATGATTAGGGTACAGATATAAAGAGTAAGTGAGCAAAGGAGGAAGGGAAGGAGGAAGGGAAGAGAGGAATGGAGGAAGAGAGGAGGAAGAGTGAAATAAAGAAAAAAAAGCGAAACTTCTTAATATGCTCTAAGTATGATAGATACTAAGTTACTTCTCACAAAATTAACAATTCTAAAGGAAATTGCTTTTGTTTTCCTCCCACAGAATTTTAAAAACCTTTGTCTGGTTTCACTTTTACTATTTTTTTCTTCTTGAAGATTTTTATCCTGATTTGTTTTGCATATAAGGCGCCATTTATGAACACTGTTATTCATTTGTCTGGCAGGAGTGTAATCACATCAAATTCAATAGTAAGAAGAAGGAAGTCAGTACCATAAACTGGGTCAGGAGAAGTGAAACAGTCCAGCGCCAACACATTCTGCCTCACATCTCTGACAGTCTTTACAGTTCTGAAAGCCCCAGCAGATCTTTTAGCAATTTATTTTTACATATTCTCAAATATACAGCCCCTGTTATCTCACTGTTGTCTTCCTTATCCCTTTGCCAGAGGTTATCACACTTCTAGAAGAACTGAGAGAAGCAAACATGCACCTGCATCTCAGCCACCCTAATTCACAGGTAGGGGCAGCTGTTGAATCATAAGCAGAAGGGGGCAGTGAATTCCAATGCCTTGTGGCAGAAACACAACAGTTTTTCACAGCTCTGCTATGAGTACAGTAATGCCTTTAGGGACAGAAGGCTACTCTGTCCATTTGAATTCCAAGTGGGTAATACATATTACTTCTGTAAGTGATTCCTCATGAGTTGGGATATGACTCTTTTATAAAATACATGTCACTCTTCCTTGAAGATACTGACTCCAAATTCTTACTTTTCTGCATAGAAATAAAACAAAACCTAAACAGGTTACTTTGTAATTCTTTTCATTGTAAAATGTGGAAGAATACTTTAAAGTGCATGCTGGCTGTATCATCCTGATGGAAGAACAAACACTTGAAAGACATAGCTGATGTTTCCGCTCCAACGAATGCAAGAATTAGATTACATCTGACTCATTTTCAATGCCTGCACTCTCTTCTACCCCACTAAACATAAGGCTACCACAAAAGTCTACTAATCTGAAAGCTTCTTCTCACTAGACTGAATTTATAGCTGAAGTACAAATTGCTGTGAAATACAGTCCTGTATGTCTGTTAGAACTCTCTTAAATTAACTCCTACTCATCTAGTGATATGCTAGTGCTCTGTATCACTAAAATGCTAAGCCATGGCAATTCTACAAGAATGTAAACAAAAGCAGGTAGGATTTATCTGTAAATAGCACTTATATCACCAAACTCAGTTCATCACCATGTTATTTCAGACATCTTACTATCCACCATCACACACAGAAATAACACTAAGTGTACTTTACTGTTGAGAAAATACACAACTACCAAATAAAATAGAAATATTTTACAAATTCCTTTAAATTCTGCTTGTGACAGAAGCTCTGTCAGCTTTCAGTATGGGAACTGTGATTCATATTAGCTGAGACTGTAGGTTTCAGCTGAACACGTGAGTAATAATATATTTTGGTATGAAATGGGTTGAGTAAGATATTTGCACTTTAGAAAGCAGAAATAAATGCAATGATTCATAATACTTTTGAACAGTGCAGTGAACATTCATGCTGCCTCCCTTCTTATATCACTTGGTACAGCAGAAACATTCCCTGTTGGATTGCAGAGCCACCACAAATTGACACACTGGAGAAGAAACACAAGGATAAACATCTACCAGCAAAATCAACATACAACCATTTCCCCAATAAGATGTTAGTAAACAAAGTAAGCAGACAAAATACCAACTAATAATTTGATGATGTTCCTCCACTATGTCCATTTTTATTATAAGCCAGAAATTATTTTTGAGATACTAAATTACCCTAGTCACCTGTATTAACTCCCTCTCAGTGTAAGATGGCATTATATTTATGAAAACTAGCATATCAAGTATTTTGTCAAATTTCTTTTAGCAAACATACAAAGAATAGAAGTACAACATCTTTAAGGGTCAGGATAGTCAAAGGCAAGTTTCTGAAATGCAGCCTAAACTAGGACAGTTGTAGAACCCGGAGCACAAGCACAGAGTTTTGCAGTCAAATATCTGATCATGTGCACTGATGTAATTTGGATTTAAATGGTCAGCCATGGAAAACAGCAGTCAGAGGTCTCTTCAAGCACCAATGGCTCATCAAATGGCTGAGGTTACAGCAACCCATTTCACAAAGTTGTGTCCAAAGTTATTCATTTACTGCTGAGCAAAATGTCAGCACAGGCCTGGATCAAAGCTGTAGCACACAATAGAGACCAGTCAGTTACTCTCTGTCGGAGTTCTGAAGTTATTAATAATTGTAAAAATGGCTCAAGGTTTTACACTAGGTAAACCTGAGCTTCTGAGAGGTAATTAAGCATTCAAGCCCAGTGCCTTCTGAAATAGTTAGCTCAGTATTTTACCCAGAAATATGTATAAAATGACCAATGTCCAACATATTTCCACAAAAAAAGTATAGGAAGAGAGTTATTAGATAAGCCAATCAATATCCAAGGGACAAGCTCTCTTTCTCCAGCGTGAGATGTGGTATTGAAGTATTTTTCTGAGTTACTATTCAGAATGGAAAAAGCTGCCTACACAGACATGTGCTCCAGCAACTGCAGCAGCAGACTGCCATCAAAATGCCTGCAACTGTTTAAGGTCTCAAACACCTGTGCACCTTCTTCCAGGAAGCTCATTCAGAATACACATCTGGGTACATATTCAATAAAGGAATAAAGGTCTGTAGTAAAAACAGGTGAGGAAGAAGTCATGCTTTCTTACCACTCTTATGACAATACCCAACCAAGGAGTGACTCTCTACAGCAATATTATTCTGTCTTAGTATAGATATTCTTGGGTTTCAAGATGTGCATAGAGAAGGCACTATGGTCTTCAGATAGCCTGTTTCATCAATTCAAAAGTTTGGTCTCAAATCTCCACTGGTCATTAAAAGAGAGGTGGGAGAAGGGAAGATGAACAACAGCATAATGGGCAGCCTGCCACACCCAAGTAATCTCATGTGCTATAGTATGCACATATATCCTTCAACACATTTGCCTTGTAAACTCATTGCCAATTTTCTCTGTTTTACATCAGCTCCTCCTCCTGGGATCCAGGCAGTGCACTGGAAATTAACAGATGCAACTCACTTTAAAGTATTTACATCCCTTCAATGTAAATGTTGGGGTTTTTCTAAAAATATAAACAACCAACAGTATATTTTTATGCAGGTGGATAAGGTGGAAACAACATTTTTGTCATATCAGTCTCAAGGAGGATGCTTAAAAAATACGTACACAGACATGTTATTAGAATCATAGGGAAAAAATAGCATAGCTGCTCCTTTCACCCTCCTTTGAATTATCACTACTTTATGACAGCCTTGACATTTACCAGATAGAGTCAGATTTGTCTCATGCACGCGCATAAACAAAGGCAGGCTTCAGCTAAGCCAATATTTTTCCTTTCAAAATATTGGCATTAACACATGAGTTTTAAGTAAATACAAGCATGAACTAAAAAGAATAATTTAAATCCATGTAACACTGCTAAAGCTTTCAAGTGTGCAAGATATGAAGTGATTTGTAATATTTTTTTAAAATAATTTTAAAGTCTGTAATAGACATCAAAAAGGTGTTGCAACAGAGATGAAAGAAGTGATGGTTTTAGCAGGTGAATGAATAACTTCATAATAATCTTCAAACCACTAATATAATTAGCCACTGCTTCTCAACCTTAAATCCCAATTCAGTGGTGTGAAGAGAAAAGGGAAAAAGAGAACATATTTCTTACATATTTTGCTGGACTACTTTTTCCTAATATCTATCCAAAATTAATAGGTAGCCAAATATACTAAGCACTTAGCAATCATTCTGCAGGAAAAATAAATTTTGCTTGATGGCTTATGTGAGTTTCACCTGCATGTAAATAAAATATATGCTGCCATGATATTCTTTCCAACAATATTTTATGTGAGACTATTGAAATTTCATACCAAATTTTATATGCTTTCCACAGTTCCCATTTGAGTCAAGGAAAGCACTAAACTTTATATTCGGATTAGTCCCTGTACACATGTGCCCATATTGGTACCTGTCCCAGTGAAGGTGCTAGTTAGATGCTCTAGCAGTGAAATCAGATTATTAATCTGTTAAAAACTACCGAATTAAATATCTTACTGAACTGAAGTTTACCTGAAAAATATCAGAATAAATCTGACTCCTTTGCTTAATGGTCTGATTTTAAGGATGTTAACATTTTCTGTACATTCTGTTCATAAATGGTCATCATCAACCATCTGAAAAACAAATACTTTTTTTTTTCATAAGGAAAAGAAATTCTGGAAAAACTCATTCTATGCTTCTGTTAATGTCAATAGTTATGAAAAATACTGGCTTTGTCTTCAATTATATTGATGTTCACATAATAGAAATCCAATTGAATTCCCTTTGCTTTCCCCTAGTTATATCAGTATAGAAAAAAAAGCAAACAAACCAAAAAACCCAATAGCCATTCTAAGAGATTAGAGTATCTCAGTGATCTTTCTCGGCTTTTAAAATTCCCTGACTTTAGAACAGGATGGTTTTCCAAAAAATTTTCTTAGAATAACTACTGTCTGTAGAGTAGAAAGAGAAGTAATACAAATAATTACAAGTAATCTTTCATATTAATGATGCAGAACCATGAATAAAGCTGTTGCTAAAGCCCCATTTTTCAACCAAACCACATTCTGCCTTTGTTTTTCCTGTAACTTACTAGAAACAAAAAGGTTGCTTTACATAAAGCTAGTACTAAGGCAGGCTCTTTGGTATCATTATCTATTTCCATTTCCTTTAAAATTTACACATCTGGAATAAAGAGAAAACCAATACAAAGAACTAGACAGATATTTTCTTGTGTTTCTTGAAAGCGGAAGGAATAATAAGAAACAATCTGTTCTTTTAAATGGTCTACCAAATCAATCACTCACTAAGGGTGCTCAATTTGTTATTGCTAGGATTTCTTTGAGAAAGCTTCAGGGCACCTCAACTTATTTTAATAGAACCATTTAAAAGGGCAATGGTTGCCTCTGAAAAGTAATGACATTTCAAAGATGGATCAGGAAAGTAAGTATCCATAAAAATCTGAGCAAACATACAAATCTCATCTTGCAGAAATGTTGCTGGAGTTTTCCCCAGAGGCAAAAATATAGAGAGACTAAAAATAGCTCCAAATTGCACAAGGGACTCACTATTATTTTATTTTTTATAATTTTTAATGATTTCTCCCCATATCCAAAAAGAATATATTTTGAAACTATAATGGTCTATTAAACAGACATGAGAACAAAAGGATAATGCAATTCTGAAAACAAGACATTATAAATGTACATATGCAATGCAAAGGAACAAAAAGGCATCCTTGGTACCTACAATTTAGCTTGAGGATGTATGCATGCACTGTGTGGGGAACTAGGGAATAAGAAAGAAACATTACTTCTTTAAAGGAGTATGTCAAGTATAGTTAACTCATTACTCTGTTTTCACTTCTTCTAGGCTTGTGTGATCTCCATGTCTCTCACCAGTGGCTGACTCACAGCTCTCTCCTTCCCACTCATAACCAGTCCAAATTCTACTAATCTCTTCTGCTGATTTCCAAACCTTGCCCTCATAATTCCCTGCACAGTTTGCTTTCTTCCCATTGTCCAATCTTCTGGTCTCAGTCTTCTCATGTTCCCAGCTCAAGTCTATTCTCTCATATCCAAGACATTTAACTAAAGCAAACTCCTCCTTTAGCAGAGGAAGTAATGGGACAATTGTTGAGAATTCAGGAATGTTCGGTTGCCTAACCTTGGGAAGTATTTTATCCTCCCTGGCCTCCACAAAACAGTAAAATTTCAGGAAAATCCCATTCTACCTGCCTAGGCTGAAAAATGCAGTCACTCTGGCAAAGAGTTCATGTACAGTTCATGAACACATGTAAGTTTTTCAGAGAAAAACACATACCAGCAAAGAATAGGACACAGAAGTCTTTACTGAACATGCCTAATGGATGACAATCTTCAAAGGCTTATTAATCTCCCAGGTCTGGACAGGTTTTCAAAAGTACAAAAATGTCATGTGCTTGCCACAGAGGTCACATGACTACCATCTTTTAAATTACCTAAAATGAAACATCATCAAAATCATTTCAGTTCCACAGAAGAGCATGGCTCTTCCAGGTTTCTTCTAAACACAAGTGGCTTGCTTGAAGCTTTCAAAAACAATTGCTGACAGAAGATCAGCAGGCAAAATTCAATTAAAATTAAGCACAATTTGGCTAAATTCAATCTCAATGTTCCCAAACTTTAGTGTTCCCCAAGTGCTTGGATATCTGGGGACTTGAAAATATGTACTGCTGCCTCCCTCACTACTATAATGAGCAATATTTTGTCTTTAGTATCTGTTCACTTTCCCCCCATTCTGTTAAAAGTTCAAAAGAGAAGATACTCTGTCATTAGCAGGAAACACGTAGAACCAGCTACTTATGTTTTCAGCAGGAACATAAAGAGATTATGTTAGTTTCACACATTCATTTATTGATGTCTGCCTAGCAGCAATAGCTGCAAGGGAAGTACACCAAAATCACCAGTTTAAAAATAAAGTTCTTTCTATTAAAAAAAACCCAGCCAACCAACCAACCAAAAAAAAAAAACCTCCAAAACATTCTCATCAACAAATTTTTAAACTAAGACTTTGATCTTTAGATTATCTAAAATACCTAATAATCTTTCAGATTATTGGTAATAAAAAGGACAGTGGAGATACTCTTAAAAAAAAAAAATCAGAGATTAAAGACATCTGAATTTTCTTGATTTTCGAAGGACTTCATATTTGACCATACCGGTGTACTGAAAGGCTAATAATTCAGTATCTATAATCTATAAACAGCATTTAAAAATGGTTCAATTCTCCCAAGTTTTTATGTGAAGAACTACTTTGGAATGATGAACCATTATTTCATACAGGCAAGTATAAAAAGGGAACAGAAAGGTGCCATTTTTTAGCATTAGATAATAAATCAAGCAATTAAAAATTAAATTGAACTGACTAAACATGGTGAGAACATTGTGAGGAGGAGACAGTGCATGAAATTACTGAGCTAAGAAATGGATGTATTTTTTTCTGCTAGTTATCAAACTTTATAGAGCTTTCATAATGAAGAATTGTATCAGTCAATGAAGGGAAATTAAAGAGGTAGTAACCTACAGTTCTAAGCTTTCACACAATCATTGAATGATTGAGGTAGGAAGGGACCTCTGGAGACCATCCATTCCAACTCTCTGCCCAAAGCAGAGTCAGTCTAGCAGGTTGTTTAGACTCCATGTACAGCCAGGTTTTGGGTATCTCCAAGGATGGGGACTCCATGATCTCCCTGGACAATCTGTGCCACTACTTGAACATCCTTACCATATTATATGCTATTTTATATTTCACTGGAATTAAAATATGTCTAAATTATGCAAGTGTGGTGATTACTGATCACATTTTGAGCAATGTGTCCTTCATTCTATCCACCATAAAACTCTTTAGATAGCAAAATTACAGATAATTATTGAACAATGCAAAAATCTACAGTAGCCATATCTTAAGGTAAGATAGTTGCACACAGACAGTGCTATGAGGGCAAATGATCTTTTAGGCTTGGATAATATCCATGAGAATAAATAATGTCTGGATCAATTTTATCGTGTTTAAGAGACTAGGATTTGCTTTTTAGTAGCAAAAAATCCAATAGCTCCGCATCAGCAATAGTTCCCTATCCGCAATGAGTAGATTTACTGTTAACAGTCCAATGCACTTCCCAGGTTTCCAGTCTTTATAGCAGTGAAGTTCATAACAGCATCAAAACCTATGAGAATGAATTTTAAGAAAAGAACATTTTTCAATTATAGTGAAGGAAGTGAATTTCAACTGAATGCTGTATAGAAATAAAAGAAGAGGCTGGTGTTTTATTAACATCCAAAGAATATACTGTGACTGATATTCATCCAGTATCTGATGACAAAGTAATTGGTCTATAATTAACTAAAAGGCCACAGCTTCAGTTCAGTCTCTTGCTGGCTGTGGGCCAAAATAGTCGTTGTTGCCCCTTAGCAGGCAATTTGGATCAACGTATTCCTGTTAACAACTTGGCAAGTATTTGATCTTTTCCAGCATGCTGGCTACATCAGTGCCAGCATGGACTCACAGGCTTCCATACTCCATATGAGTGCAGATGTTCCTTTCAGTGTAAACCACACTCTGTTCTTCTGAAATTCCGGTGTGCAGGCAAAGCTGATGATAACATTTTCTCTACAAAAGCTTTCAAGTCTAAAAATATGGTTTAATTTAAGGCAGAATTCTAAGGAGAATGTGATTGTTGCTGAAAACATTTGATTTTACTATGTGAAATGTAGTTTTAGTTCAGCTTTCCAGTTAAAATTCAATATAACTGTATCAAAGGTCTGTGAAAAATAACCACTTTTACTGAAAATGTAACTGTGTTTTGAAGACATAAAATACAAATTAATTTGAATGGAAAAGATATTTTCAAGCAATTTCTCTTACAGAAACTTATCTCCCAATTAAATATCAAGGGTGCACACCTTATAAAGAACACTGTGTAAGGTATGAGGTGAGAAGAGAATTTAAATGATCTTCCCCAGACTGATCTATATATTAAAGCAACCATAAAGCTGCTGCCTGGAAGTGTGTTTAAAGACCAATATCTTGGCACATGACCCATCCAACTTTCTCAGACTCAATGTCTACCAGACCTGATGCCTCCAGGACCCAGTTCTAAGTTCTCCCAGTCCTTTGACCATCACAGTTGGGTGTGCACTTGTCAGGCAACCCAGCACAACCAACCTCTCTCATCTTAAAGGAGAGCCAGGGGCCTGAGGTTGCTTTCATGTCCAGTTATGGGCATCCTGGTCAGGGAGGAAAGAAGTTGGGCTACCAGAACCATGACCAACTGGCTCAGATACTGTCCCCTGCCCCTGCCTGTGAGGCCTCTCCAAAACCATATGCCAGCATGCTGGATCCAATCTGGAAGTCAGGGAAGTAGAGCCTCTTGCTGATTTTGTGGTTAGGCTGCCATGGGACTCCAGGCATTAAACTTTGCCTACTGTTTGTCTACTGGGTTTTGGGTGGCATTTTTTGTTTGGGTTTTTTTTAATTTTGGATTCTGATTTTAGAGACAAGTTTAGGCTATATTTTTCTCCCCATTTGACTACTCTTTATCTGGCACAAGGCACACTGATTGGCTGAAGCTTCATATGTCACTATAATAACAAATAAAAATAAAAAAATGAGGATTAGTGCAGAAAGCTCATGAAACTTTTAGCAAAACCCTTATATGATGGTTTTGAGTCCTAAAGCAAGCACTGGAAATACAAAAATGAGACAAAAAACTTCAGGGCAGCTCATTAATACAGCATGTTAATGAGAGTTCACAGAGAAACGTGGCTGAAACCTGTGATATCTCACAAACATTTCTAATTTTAAAGGAATGGGATGATATTCTGCCAGTAATGACAATGTATGTGGCTGAATACAAGAGCAGTTCTGATAGTTCTTTTATTTGAACCATATTCCTATAAAAACAAGTGTGGAAACAGCTTGGATGTTCTTCAAAGAGCTCAATGGGCTGCATAATAATATAAATTAAGGCCATTTCAACCAAATTGAAGGAGTATTTTCATTTTATTCTATTTCTGTAATTTTTTTATGTAATTTGAACACTGTTGCAGACATGAAGTAAATCTCATTAAGGCTAATCAAAACCTAATGTAATGCATGATTAATATGAAGAATATAGAAGATATTTATCTCTTTAGTATAATTGTCAAAGTTTGTTATAGAGCTCCATATCAGATTTCTGCATCTCCTCACATAAATTTAGTTAATTAGTGGTTTCTAGTTCTTTACCATCCAGTCACATCTCAATAATACTAACATAGGTAATTAACTAAAACAGTATAGTATTCATATAAGTGAGGTCAAGAATTAGTTGCAAAATAATTTCCTTATGGAGAGTCCATCTGTTTTGTATCCAAGAGCAATGGAAAGTATATCTGCAGCAAAATGTATCTTATTTCCAAGCAATTTACCCTCCAGCTCTTCTCAAATTGTAGTGGCAACACTGGAACTCACAAGAGCTACACAATGTGTATTTCTCACCATATTTCTCAGTCAGCCACTTCTGAGCACAAGACTTGCATGCAGAGGTCCTACCACAAAGGCTTCCTTCCATCTGACTGTAGGTTGTTCACTACTGTGCTTTGAAATCCGTGCTTAAACAACTTATCACAGTTTTCAGTGAGAACAAAACATGTTTTGTGATGTGATATTTATTTTCAATCAAGTTTTCCCATACTTGCTAGTTTGTTCATCTGTAGTTAACCCATAACATAATCTTGCAGTAAGCTGTGGAATCTCGACAAGCATATACCTCGTGCCTCATCTGTCTCTAAATTTATAGTGTAGGAGAAGTATTGTCTCACTTTTGCAAGAGCTAAATTATTCTGTGTTTGAGACTTGATATTGTCATAATAGTACAGGTCACCTTAAAGTCACTTTCATAAGCTTCCATATTTTGATGTAACCATACAAATTGGGACTTAAACCTTCTTTTCCTCTCATAATTATATAAATATTAATATTACCATTGCTTATAGTAGATAAAATTACTTTAGTTCTTGGTAGACATCCTTTTCTTTCCAAACTTTGGCTTAGTTTTCTAAAAAGTAGCTTTCAACATCAAGTCCAAGAAAGTCTGTAAAACCACATTATTTCTAAAGGACCCTAAAATGGCAACAAAGAAAAGTGAGATAAATATATTATGCAGAGGTTTGTACCACCTCTAAAAGGCATGCAAATGTGAAGACTTTAAAACTGGTACTCTGAAGCTGTATTACAAAAGACTATCAATAGTAAGCTGTACTATGAAAGAGTATAAACTTGTTGCACTTAGACCTTATCAATACAAATTAACTTTTTTCTCCTTTCCTAAACTTTGCACTGTTTTCCTATTGATATTCTGCTTCAGAGAGGTTGAAATAGGCTCTGTAAATGTTTGGCATAATACAGGATGTAAACAAGCTGAGGCCTCCAAGAACAATGATGGAACTTTATCATAATTCACTTAATTCTCAGCAGAATTGGCACATGGTTGTTAACAAAAATACTCAAAATGAATAGAACGATGTCAGCAAATATTCAGACCATATGTTCTGAGCTTAGTTGAAGATAAACCCTGAGGTATATTAAAAAATACAAATGGAAAAATTAATGCCATTTCAAAGCTCATCAATAATTTGTACATTAAAAAAATAAAATTCCTGGTAAAAGCAAGCTTTATTTCACTTATTAAAATATTTCTATTTTTTCCGCACTGTAATAGTTCTAGTTCTTTTATTAAGGAAAAAAATTCATAGTTCATTATACGTATTTGTTCAATTCTTGATCAAAGGTTGTGGTTCTTCCATGAAAACAGGCATATTTGTTAATGCACTCATGAGTTTTAACTAAGCTGAACAGAGAAGTAGAGATTTATTCAAGACCTGTAATGTATTGATACATTCGTGCACACCTCAGCATAAGATATGTTGTTTAGGGGATAGGGTGTTGGGTGTTTTGTATGGGTTTTTTAACTTACGTCATTTTCTTTCATGCTAATTTTAACACAATTTTTTACCTTTTTTTTTTTAATTCGTTATGACATATATGATTATTTACTTCAAGGGAAATGCTATAGAATGGCTGCACCTCTACTTTCTTTTTCCTCTTTTTCTGCTTCATTGTAAGCAATCATGGTAAAAAATTTATTCAAGTTGCTGATTATTCCTTTGTAACACCTAATTGGTTCTATTACCTTGAATTACTACTAAAATGTTAGTTAGTGTCTTGATTTTACACCCTTTCTTGCTAACACTCATACATGAGTACATGTAAATATGGAGAGCTGGAAGCAAGTGACAAGTCACGAGACATGAGGCCACCGTGTGTCAGTCCCAGGGCATTGTAATGTACAGGACATCAGCAAAAGCAGCACTTAACAGGTTACCGAACAATCACATGAGCTCTGTCCTAGGAGACAAGAGTACCTCTGATTCTATGCCATGTTTCCAGCCA
Organism: Campylorhamphus procurvoides; assembly: GCA_013396655.1. Lineage (NCBI taxonomy): Eukaryota > Metazoa > Chordata > Aves > Passeriformes > Dendrocolaptidae > Campylorhamphus > Campylorhamphus procurvoides. The sequence goes on along the minus strand of WBMV01000702.1, from coordinate 2,003,842 downwards.
GAAGATTGTGTTATTTGAGACATCTAAACTAATACCACACTTGGTGAAGCTTTCAGGGCACATTTCCTTTCATTTTCTGCCAGACTTTTTTGCCATTCCCACAGAGAAATATAAGCAACATGAAGGAGAAAAATATCTGATGAAAGCATAAATGTCAATGAACTCAGAACCACCTGCCGCACTGGGCATTAAAAAGAACTATGTTTTTATGAAACCAGCATTTTTGTTAAGAAACACCAGAGAGGTGAAATGCAATCATACAAAATAAGTGTATCATAACTGTCACATTTTAACTTTTATTGTTATCCTCCACTGGCACCAATACCATAGTGCTCTTTTAAGACAGTTATATAATACTATAAAATGGTTCTGTGTGTCAAAATTCACTATTTGTAAAACAAAATGGCTTTTTAAAAGTTGTGCAAAGTGGTATAATCATAATTATTCACTGGGTTTCATACTTTTCTTTCCTTTTTATTTTTAATAAGGGCAATTTCATTTTGTGTCAAATTGAGACACAGACCTTTGGAAATTCAGACCTCAGTTTCTTAGATATTGGCCAGCCTGGATGCAATTTGCACAGTATTTACTTAGCATTAAAGATACTGATAGTTTCCTCATCTTCAAAGTATGACTATGCTTGAGGCAAAAAATGCTGTGTTGCATTAGTTAATAAATTGTGGACAAGAAGAGGAAAAAAATCATATGTGCATTTTCAAAATTTCAATAAAGCACAAGCACAAGTTGCACTGCAGTTGCTTAGAAAGATGCTTCCAAAACAGCTAAGGTCAAGACTGTGGCTAAAGACTCCATTCCTGAAGTAGGAAGGTCTAGGCTTTAAATGTATTCTGTTGTATTCTAGCAATAAAATTAGATCTCCTGTAACACAGAGGACTATCCTACACTTTTAGGCCACGAACAGGTGTATTAGCTGACAGCACCTTCTCTCCTCCAGCCCACCCATACTTCTGTGCAGACAAAAACTGTGTGATCACCTGAGGCACAGATTACATAAAACCTGACCCCATGATCCGGACACTCAACTATGAGAAGACAGACCCAGCTCTTTGGAAACTGCACATATTTCACATAAGACTTCCATCAGATGATAGCACCAAAAAAGCCCAGAGAGCAAAGGCCAGTGCTCTGAGTATTTCCTGCACCTCTCCTCCAAGTGCCCAGTCTGCACAGCTTCATACTAGCTCTTTCTTGTCTGCTCTGTAGTTCCTCCTGCTGTGATTTGGAGGAGTTGCAAGATGGAAGTGAACTGCTAGTGCTGGCTGTTCTCAGCTGGGTGCTTAAATTGTTAAGAAGAAGCAGCAACACTCAGATATTAGTAAAACACGTCTGTGGGAAGAACACTGACTATTTCTAGGATCTTCAGAAAAAGTGTTATCGGGGCACCAGTGAAATCAAGATACCAGAGCTTATGCTCCAAACCAGAATAACACTAGGAAGCTGAGGTTGCTGCCATTTAAGTTTTTTGGTTGTTTTTGGTAACCAATGCTTAATTAAATATGCCCAGCATTGCAAAAATTTTTACTTTGCTTTATAATAATTATAGAGAAAAAATCCAATTACTCCCAAAACAAATCCAGAAATGGCAATTATGCTCATTCCAAATTTTATTGTGCCATACAAAGTATTTCAGCATTATAAGAGTACTTTACTTCAGTTATTTCATAAGCTATTTGATTTGGAAATCAACTAACCAGTATAATAGTATAATACTCATGCCAAGACAGAAAATCCAAATAAGAATGTAGCCAAGACATTTCAAATAAGATGAAAATAGCTGCCAGAAGAAGCCACATCAATACAAAACAAAAATCCACTAAGCTTAGATTCATCCATTCATTCTGAATTAGGCCAGGGAAGGAAATAGAGCAGACTGGAAAGACAGGACAGTGCATAGACAGGAACAAATACAGAGGCATACAGTAGCACTGGAAAGCAGTAGTACTGGTTCAGAAAAATAAATAATGAAGGTTTAGGGACAAGACAACAAACTGATGACTTTTTATTGGACTGATTTACTCTAAGATTTTAAGGGAAAAAAGCTGTTTCATTTATATCTCAGTGTAATGATTAAAATATGTATCAGCAACAACTGGGTGGTTAAAACAGTAAGCCTGCTTATAGCTTAACTGATGACCTTACAGTGTGATTCCTCCCTTCCTGTCACATTTTGTTGAGTCAGTGGGGTTTAGTCATCTTAGTGCTTAGATTGTTATGAGCAGTCATCATGTGGAAATGCACACTCCAAAAACATAAAAATTCAATGGCAAAAGAAAGAAAGAGAATAGTATGAAAAAAAATCAAGATTATACTGAAAAATCAAGTGGTGTCATTTTTCATTTCCACAGGACTGTATCTTTCTTCTCTGCATTTTATGTTATTTCCAGTGGAGTTTTATGTCTCTGTGATAGTGACTTTCAACTTCCTGGTATTCACCTTTCTTGCTTTGCTTAGTTTTATCCTACTGTTATCAGCTTTCTCACAGGGCACCTGAAACAACTCCACTCTCTTCTTGGTGTTAATATCCTTCTTCTGTGCCAGTTTATGATCCCCCAGTTCTTGAGTTATGACAACTAAAGTTATAAACATTTGAACAACAGAAATGGAATGTCCAGAAAGAAACAGGATTATGGACATATATGTAGGATTACAGAAACAGAAAACAACTTGGAGTTCTTTGTAAAAGCTGCCGATATTTTAATAATTTTAAACAGAAGCTCATTTAATAGAAGCAGCAGCAGCAGCAAAAAAAAAAGACTGCATGTGTTGGTATAAATAAGGGTCCTACTGAAAGAAATGCAAATAAAGTTAATTAATTTTTTAAAGTAATCTAACAGTGATTTAAGGTAATCAACTTTTTTTTTCTTTTTTTGTTTCGTTTTGTTAGGAAGATGGTATGTCATGATATTCTGCTACCAGAGAGCCTTCTGCTATCAGAGGGAAGCACTTCACATCATCTCTTTCATAGATTATGACCCTACTCTGTTTTGATATAAGTAATTTCCCCCCCACCAAGCATTTCAATTTGAAAGTTATTTCATAGTTTCACTTCTCTGATGGTTTTAATTTCCAACCGTGATGTTTTTCTGATCATTCTATGTGGAATTTTTTTCTTGTGACTGTCATTCAGCTTTTCTTCTTCCCCAAATGCTCACCCTTCCCCATACACAAAGTATTCATACGGAGAAATTATATCCCCTCTCAACTCTAGTTGTATTCCAATATTTTTATATTAATTTTTCTGTACTATGAAGACTAGAACTGAGAACAATATTCCAAATGGCACCTTACTAACACCTTACTAACATTTTCATGACACTGTCTTTACTGAACATAGGATAGGGGATCACATTTGATTTTCATCCCACTTGGAGCTCATATTAATCTTACAGTCAATATGTATCATTTCATCTTCTGTTATTTTCAGATGAGGCATCACATATATTATAAATACAGTCACTTCGCCCAATTTATGTTACTTTACAGACCTCAGAGACACCCTTTCATGATGTTTTGATCCTCCTTTGATGATGCATCTCAACTTTGTGGTCTCCAAATGCCACTGGCAAAAACCCTGTTGTGCCAGTCATTAATGAGAAAGTTAAATAAGATCCACCCCCAAATCTATCCTACAGCAAGTCTACAAGCAACATGTTCCTTAAACATCTTTCTGATCATGTACGATTTCTAATTTTCTCTGCCTTAATAAATACTCTCCCAGATGACTATTACTGACTTTTTGTGATCTATTACACATCCTTCAGCAAGCCAGGCAACTGTCTTGTCAAGACAAGAAGGTATAACCTATCTTTGGTAAATCCATGTCACTTGCTATCTCATCATTTATTTAACTCCACATTCCTTCTTGGGAAGTATTTCATAAATCATTTTATAGCTCCATGAATTACTTTTTTCTTAAAATATTTGCAACACACTTGTTACTTTCTGTCTATGGCTTGATGGCCAGTAAAGCTCAATGCCTATGGTTTCATATATGCTAGACTTTTTTTCTCCCATTCTGTACCATATGAATAAAAAAATCCAGTCCATGTACTGTGAAAATAGTCCTTCCTCCCTCTTGGATACAGTGATTTCCATTTCATGCACTCATTCCAGTTATTCAGCCACTTAGCCTTTGGCCCCATCAATATCCTTACTGAAAACTGGTTCAAAGTATTCACTGAGTAGTGAGTCACCCTGACTTTACCTTTAATCTGGATGTTACAGTCACAGTGTCATAATCTCCCATCTTTCTCCTCTGTTTTTTCAAGTGACTAAACTTCTCATAAATTCCTGAAAAATGCTTAATCCAGCTTCAGTTTAGGAAGCTCACTTTTTCACAGTACTTCCTGACTTTTAAAACAGGCTTTCATTACTGCCTACTCAAGTTCTTTGTATATCGAGATATTTCTTTCAAACTTTCATATTAAGACATAAAGCTTTTTTCTTCATTTATTTTTGAGGGTGTAAGACTTCTAAATCATCTTTGACTTTTGACTGAAAAAACACCCAAGTTTTCCAACCTTTAAGTCTAGCCAACCCTCTTAGGAAGCTTCCTTAATTCCTCATAATTTGCTATATTACAAATGAAAGCTTCTAGAAATCTACACTTCATTTAAATGGCATCAGTGTGTGACCACATTAGTTGAGGATCTTTTCTGCTAATAGTTCTATAATGTCTTCACAATTCAACAAAAGCAAATGTAAAAAATTTCTTTTTGCTAGTTCATTGGCATTGTGGTGAAATATGCTGCTCTCCTTTTTGAGACAGTTGGGCTCTACCTTTGTTAGCAAGGTTTGTTCTCAAATTTTAACTAGGGACTGGGCTTCCCTAATGACACACATTTCAGAAGTACTTTTCTCTCCAACAACTCTAAAGATAACACATTCTACATTAAAATCTGTATCTCTTCATTATCACATTTTCATCTAAGTGATATTGATCCAAATAAAATTGTTTTATCTATACTCTTTGCTGTCCATATTAGTATACACTGAACCCTTCAGTGTTTGTGCCAGCTGTATTAGTTATTCAACCATATTTCTGTTAAACCAATAATACCTGGTTTCAAAGTCTAAAGTAATTCTATTTTTTTCACATTTAGGCATAAGTGTTTGAGCAGTGATTTGTGGAGCACAGTCAGTTCCAGGCTGCACTAACTATGGTTCTTTCATTATCTGTATAATTTACCTGGAAAGCCACATAAATGCTTGTTTTCCTTACCTCTGCTACTTCATTCTGTCAAAACTAAGGCCCTTTCATCTGACTGTCACCTTTCTACTTAATAAAAATAGGTGATGAGACTACATGAGTTCTTTCCCTTTGCTTTGTTTTATTGTTCATGCCAAAGCCACAGTTCTAGTCCAGGCACAGTGAAGGGAACGACTCCTGTGAAAGCAGTCTAAGCTTGTATAATTCGTAATTGTGCATGTATCACACTCATTACATAAACAAATCTCAATTCACACTACCTAGACATTTTCATCTAAGCTATATCAGATAAAATCTAATCCTTTCATGCTGCATCTTATTCATACGACGAAAGCAAAACAGCAAGTTATAGCAACTGATGCTCATGCTCTACCAGGAGTACAATTCTGTATCTTATTAATTTCTCTGTCAGTGCCCATTTCCACAAATAAAAACACAACAGTCCCTTCCATCAAGTCATTAGATAAAAACAACTTATAGTGTAGCAAAGTTTTACAAGAGAAGCTAATTGTAAATGCTTCATTATATAATGTGTGTGAATCAAGCCTCTTGCACTCATTGTATACATGGAGAGTTACAGTGGAGTCAAATATGGACTCCTTTAACTTTGACAGGGTAAGAGAGAAAACATTCCCATTAAAGGAAATACCAGTTAAATATAACATGAAAGTGAAACTAATTCCATATGTCTTCTTTAATGTGGTACATCAAAAGTGTTAATAGAGAGTGAGCTGACTATATAAAATACATATTTACTGGCGACTCCTCTGAGAACAGGTTCTGAACTGTGTTTTTGGTTTTTTTCTGAAGTTGCCTTTTTATTCCAGAGGATTTCAAAATACAACTCTGAGTGACTGTTTCACCCCTCTGAGATGGAAACATTATTTATGTGGCTTGGGAATTGACATGTTTCTGGTTTATTCCCATAATTTCTGTGGTTTAAACCATTTACATTTCATGGTTGCACATCTCTTGGCTAACACAGTTTTGAGATGAACTCTGTTTTGCATTTGAGTGAAGAACGCGACCAAACCTCCTGGAAAAAGCACACTCAAACCAGCTCTCTCATTTGAGAAGCTGCTACATAAATCAATTGCATGTTAGAACAGAGGGATGGGCTGCAGACATTTCTATTCAGTTAAGTACCTTTTACCTTCTATTTAGGTTAAAACATTAGAACTCTACACAACTCTACAATTAGAACAAGAGGGAAGAACTTCCCTAAGAAGCACATGCTTGAAGTCATACTGCAGAAATGTAAAGGAATATTTGGTGTAGGATGTGCTTTTTTCACCTGAATACTGGTTTGCCTCATGACATTTACTTCAATTCCATGTTCATGGCACAGTGCTAATTTTCTTGTAGACTCAGATTAGAATCTCAAGTGCAGTAACTGACTGTGTGGCCTGAAATGAACTGCTGAGTACTGAGTGCAGCTTTTTCATAGTTTACTTGTTCGGCTCCAACTACACACCAATCATTTTAAACCTAGTATATTCTTCATATTACATTATTTCATCTTTCTCCTTCCATCTCATACTTCATCCAGAATGTACATCTAGAAGCTTTAAAAGATTAAAATATCAGAGACACATAGCTTGGCTTTAAGGTACTTACTCTTTCATTAACTTCCTATTTGCATTCAAAAAAAAAAATTAAACTGAGTTCACTCAGGCAAATCTAAGGGCAGAGCTTTTTCCCCTTTTGCAACTAATAGGGTGTAAAATTCCTTCAACTCATCAGCCGGCACACTGCCAGTAGGAAACTGAGGAAAAAAACCCAACATTTTGCCTTTCTGAACTGGAAGCTAAAATTCCGCAAGCAAAGCATATTTTGGAAAAGATTTAAAATTAATTCCTGGCTGCCATGAGGACTTTGACAGCTTCCACAAAGCATCTCTTGAAGAGAAACAGCAGTTGGAGAAAGAATATCTGAAGGAGCAGCCTAGAGAGTTGACATAATTTTCATGCATTTCTGCTTGAAATTTCTGTTCTATCACCCAAGCTACCATCTTCGCTATAACCACCAGGCTTCCTCCTTGCTACCCATGAGACCTGGAAAAACTCATCTTTTAATGATCTTTGAGCTTCTATGTGATTCATATATGAAATCTAAAACTATATTTAGAACTCAGATCCTAATAAAGAAAACAGCTCATAATGGAAACTAGACAAGTGACAAAATTAAGCCTGTTAATAAAAACAAATGAAAATAAGCAAAACACTTAGCAGAAGTTAAAAAAAAATCATTTAAATCAAGTGAAATATTGAGGGAGTCCAGTGGAGTGAGGAAGCTGGAACTTTAATTTTTCTAAACTGAAAGCTGCAATGAGGTAACAGCTTAATTTCAAAACCAGGTTCAAGTATTCTTGCACAGAAGAAATTATTCTTGTTTGTCATTTTAAGCCAACAGGGTCAACATGGTTATTTTGCATGCATGAGACTGAGACAAAACAAGAGTAGCAAGCCTCCTCCAATACCAACTGAGGACTGTAAAGTGAAAGGCAGTGTACAAGACTCAGCATATTTTTATTTGAGAAAAGACTGTTGCAAATTAATGCAATAGAAAAAAGAATGAATTGTGGCAGGGACTAAATGGCACTGAAATTATAGGATCTAGACAGGGTGCGCTAACTCATTTTTAGATTCAATAAATCAAACCCTACTTTTTATCACCAGCTACACATAAAATCTGAGAATTCCTTTGAGAATATTTAACTACTTGCAATTACCTGACTTTGAAAAGCTCTCATCCCACATCTCCAATTTTTGTGTAACATGAGCACATTTCTCCCACTGGAAAAACTTTGTCTATGTTTCTGAACTAGGTTAGTTTGGATTTTTTTTTTTTAATAACTTATTGCTTTTATTTCCAATGTTGCTTTTCAGTGCCTGGTCAAAATGCGTAACTATGCAGTCAATTTGTTAGAATGATGCAGAGCAGAGAAACACTGCTTAAAACTTGAACAGCCTTCAGACTAAAACCATTGTACACCACTAAAATGTCTGCCTGAGAATTGTGGGCCACAATTCTCTGATACATTAACCTGCACAAAGATACCAGCTGTGTTCATTTCTGTAACAGATACATGGGTGACCAAACCACTTTCCCACTATTTTATTTAAACAACTGGCGATTCTGACAATATCCAGAAGGTGGCATATGCCACATGCAGTACAGTAAAATCACACAAATGCAGAAAGACCTTTTGAAAAACAGACTATTTAAGAAAAGTTAACCTGTCCTCATCCATAAGTCTTACTTATGTAAAGTACTGAAGTAAGAATCACAAAATTAATAACATACAGAGCTGTTTCAAACAATGGAATCCATTTTTTTTCTTGTATTTTCTTAAAACAGAACTGCTTTTACAGTTCATGAAGTGTCTTCTTGGGATCAAAGAGAAATTCAATTTAGTCAACAAATATTTGTTATTATAATGATTTTATAAAACCTGATATTCATTTTCAGCACTTCTAACATTTAACATAAAACACAGAAATTAAGAGAAAAACCTGACATTTCATTCAAATTATAAACTCACATACTTTCAAGTGTGTATAAGTATGAAGGTTATCTTTAACATTTTGTAGAGCAGGCTCTGCAAAAAGAGGTACAATCTTATGGCATGTGCCAAAATGGGATCTGTCACAATTTTTCTTTCCATTCAAAATAGCATAGCTATTCTTTAATATCTGGAGATGTAGACTGTGCTAACGTGGGCAGAAGTAACTAATGAAATTAAAAGGGGAAGGTCACAGACTGTAACTGAACTGTTCAACCATGAGTCACGACATCCAGTTTTTAATGTCCTTGTGTGATCAGGCTTCATAATTCTCAAATCCCACTTGACTCCCTACACCACCTGTCCATATTCATAATTGGAAAGACAGGATGAAGGCCCTCTTTCTATATTTTTAGAACCTTCCAAAAGTACTTCTGAATCCTGAATTTATGGCTGTGTATTTAAGTGTCAGATTCTGTAATAAATGATTTGCCAGTTTCTTAGCATATATTAAGCAAAATTATTCTTGAGGGAAAAAATATCTAACTAGTTAGTATTAAGAAAACAGGGTTTTTACCTTTTTTCAGCTAGTGTAGTTTGTGGCTTCTATTTACACTAATCAAATTATTCCAGCTTAAAGTACCCTACAGAGCCTGTTGTCCTTCAGCAGAGCAAAATTGCTCTCTAATCTATGAATTTGCATAGATCAGATTATGCATTGGGCTTCTAACACTGTCTTCATTAAGACTCTTCAAAGATCTGGTTTTATGTATTAGAATACAAAATACAGAAATCTTAGCACAGCTTGAAGTCAGAAATCATGTGCTACTCTGTAGAAGCTCATCCCTGAATCTATTTGTGACATAGAAACATTGTTGCAGGTACAGGTGATGATAGAGTAAAATACATGAGACTCGCTTGAGCCTAAGGGTTTTTGAGGGGAAGGCCTAAAGATAATTGTCTGAATCTTTTTTTTTTCCCTGCCTTCTTTCTGCTTCTAAATACTCTTCCAGACCCATATAAAACTATTTTTTTTAAAGAAACACCTTTTCCACTTTCAAGAATACACCTTTTGATGTTTCTTAGCTGCTACAGGCTAATAAAAGCAAAATTTGAATAAAGCATGTATTTTCCTTGATGAGAAATACAATTACATGATCTTTTTGCTCAACAAACAGAAGTCAATGATAAATCTCATTTATTTTTAATAAGCAAGACTCCTTAGTTTCAACATGACTGTAAATAATTAGGCCAGCAACAAAACAACATACCATCTTTTGGGGGACTGACATTTCATAAACATCTAGTGTTGCAAGCAAAAAATATTTTTTTTAATAAATAGGAGCACTGAAGAAATATAATCAAAATTGCTTAAGAAATTATGAAAACTAAGAAGCTTTTCCCTGATTAGTTCAAAGACATCAAAAGAGAACAATGGCTTAGGATTCCTCAACAGCATCTTGTAGCTTCTGTGATGAATTGAGATGACAAACACATCATTTTACGCCCATTTTATGTTTTCTTCTCTCTGAAAGTCCAAACTATACTGACAATTTGCATGAACTGGCATCATGGTATGCGTTGTGAGGATACCTGGCCACTGAAAACTGAAGCACAATTGCTACCTTATTTTATACACAATAACAGTTGGCAAGATAATAATTAATTCTCAGTTGCTAACAGTTCAGACTTCCTCACAACAAGAAGGGAAGAGGTGACAATCACAATTAAATTATAGTTCTCCAAGCCTTACACTTCCTCTCTATTTCTGAACTCTTGTGAGCTGGGAAAGAAACGACATGCAGCATTTTTTAAGTAAATGTCTGCAATGAGATTTATTCCCCTTTGAAAATGTAGCACACAGCTCATTACCTCTAAGTAACATCAATCTCAGACACCATATGTGAGAATATATTTTCCCAAGGTCAGACTCTTTGTAACATTTCCCTCCAAGCTGCAGCTCAGGCTGATAGCTGCATATGCTCCACTCTAAAAGAAAGAAATTAATTGAAATACCCGCTGCTCCTGCTTTTGCTACAGTAATCCTCAAGCTATCTGACTGAAAAGGGGAAGCACAGGCCTAGTCAAAACACAGTCTAGATGATAAAAATGCAAGATAAAAGTTAAGAATGTTAAAGGCATATTCTGGTTGCTAGCATTACGTAATTCAGGCACCCACCACTGAAGCTGACAACAGAGAGGGTTGGCACCAGATATCCCATAAGGAGGAGCTACTCTGTAGCACTGTTCCTCAGGGCCATGCAGACTCTCCCAATGTCACCAGGAGCTCAAAAAATGAAGGGTACTGGGGGACAGAAAGACCCTCATTATGCCAGATTTTCAAAAACGAGTACAAGCAGAAATGCTCTGGTGACATGTCTGTACAGTTAGATGTCCCTTGTTCTTCTGTGGCAGCCCACAAGATGACAAATACCCAAAGTGCAGGTGCTGTACTTGGTCCACACAATGTGGCATAACTTCCCCTTGCCTCCAAGCAGTGCAAGAGCCACACTGGCTGTAACAAAGTGTTTGGCTAACAAGCCAGGATAAGGAGAAACAAACATTACGTATATCCCTTGTTTGATTCTTACTCCTATGACATTTCAATCACTGCAATATGAAGGCTGTAGCTCCATTACCCTCTTATAGGACACCACATGGCAGCCTGCACTGAAAATTTATAAGCAGTTTAAGGTACTGGTTACTCCTGATATTACGGACAATGAATGATAACAATGTCCAAATTATGAGTGCACATAGTGTGAGAGACAAAAATTAGAAGGTGCATTCAATTCTACATTTCTTGTAATAATCCCAAACAAATTAAGCAGAATTTATATGCTGATAGTGATACACATGTAATTTATTACTGTGAAATAGATTCAGGGGAAAAAACACTTAAAACTTTGAAAACAGTAAATGCTGAATTATTTAAAATATTTCCAAAATATCAACAAGAAGTATAGAAATATCACTGCCTAATTACCTGCAAAAATGTCACTTGCAAAAGCAGCTCTTTTATTGTAGATGAAACATATACAATAAAAACAAAGAGAAAGCCCCTGCATCTGTTTTGAGAATTCATGCGGTTTTAAAATACCCCAAATTCTCCTTTATCTTTCATGCTTTTCATGCCTACTTCAGCATATTTGAAAAAGTGATAAAGTTTGTGTATGTATAAACTCTCAGTTAGCCCTACTTCTGTTTATCTTTTTATACAGTAATCAAAACTAATTGCAACTGTTCCTTTAACAACATTAGGCTGTGGTGCTCCACATGTTTTAAGTGGCCTAGAAGAGTACAGAAAGACATTTTTCTTGGCTTTAAAGATCTCCATTCTGCTAACAGAAGGACACAATGACAGAGCTGAAAAAAGTTTATTGGCTAAGTCTGCCTAAAAATGCTCTTTTTGGGCATGGCCAAATTACCCAATTTCAAGCCAGATTTGGCAAAAAATTCTGGCTGGATGAAAATCCTGGGATAGCTTTTTAACTTTCTAGAAATATTTTCCTAAACAAATTGTTTCTACCTTTTTCAAAAAGTATTTTCATTTCAGGATTGACTTACTTTAAAAAAGCTGCAGGAAATATTACTGAACTGAGATCAATTTTGTTCAACCAAAACAACTGATACACTCTGGTGTCATTACAACCTCCATACTTAAACACTCGTATTTTGTACTCCGCTATACAGAAACACCCTTGTAATGGCTAACAAACTAGGAACAGGAGACAAAAGATCTGCTCACTCATTTTGTACCTATATATTTTCATGAACCTTGCTGATTCTATGATTTTATGATGTTCCTCCAAAAGTACCAAATTTTGCACTCCCGTACAGTCCTCTCTTCCAATCCAATCCTTATTGAAGTCTTTGATTTAGTACAATGTCAATAATATGGGTGTATATAGTGTTATTAAAAAAAAAAAAAAGGTGATGACTCACTATGGTTAGAGGTAAATGTTGTTGCTGCTTACTTTAACCTTTATTATGTGTGTATAAATCAATGGTTTCCAACATAAGCCATCCAGAGAAAAAGTTAAATATAATCCTATTTATAGAGCCACATGACGAATTTTACTTGAAAAGCAAGCCATTTTTATTAAGACTGAAATTACAATAGAAACCAAAAAAAGTAAGAAATTCCTGAATAAAGATGAAATACAGCACCTGATCTTAAGCTAAACACAATATATCTGTTTCAGAAAAGGGCAGACTTTCTTGAATGTCAACTGACACATGGTTCATTTTACTGAAACTGCTGCTTACATCTCAAAATCAAGGCCAATTTTGATTCTTGCAGTTTACTTTGAGATCCTGTTCATGAGCAAAGTTCACATCTGACAAGCACAAGTGCCTTCTAACAGCTTTCGAACATTTTCAAAGATGATTTTTTCTGGTTTAGTCACAGGCTAAATTAAAAAATGCTGTAGTTGTGAAGTCAAACACTAAAAATTTTAGGAAACGTCAAAGTTATGCCTATCTTCCCCACCTTAATTTACTCTGCTTACATGTACTGTTGGAAATTAATTCATTGTCTTGCATTAGAGGAGATTTTCCAAACCCTAAGTATTATTACCAGGATGTAGTATCACTAACTCACTCCAAAACACTGACATTATCACAAGGACAAAACCAGAACTTTCATGCAAGCAAAACTTAAATGAGAGTCATGTGGAACAGGACAACTGCAAAACTGCAGTCTCTGCCCACAGAACAACTTTCCATTGAAAGAAGGAGACAGTCCCACTTCACAAAGTATATGCATGTCCTGACTGCTGTTTCTTTAGAAGATTAGGAGAATCGCTTGCCAGATTTTCATCTCCTTAGTATTTTTAAAGGTTGTACACCAGAGCTGTGCACATGTCACAATCATTTTCACACCTGTTTCTGCATACCTTATTTGCATTGCATTCTGGGATGCTATGAAATTAGAAGAACTATAAAAATGCAAAATAGGACTGTTATGAGCAATGGATATTTATGAGATTGCAAAAATATCTATATTCATATATAGATATTCTATATTCATAATTATCTATATTCATATATATTGATGATACATGGTACTATAGAGAGGGTGAATGTGCTCTGCCTCAATCTTCTGATCTTGCTCACTGCTGACCACACATAATTCTGCATGCCCAGCAGCTTGCCTACCAAGCTCTATCCCCAGATAAGGCATTTGGCATTTTTATACTCCCATCTCACAATTCAAAGGGAAATGTTCTTGGTTTTTTTTTACTTAATTTATATTGCAAATAGTCTGAGCAACAGTATGTTCAAAGATATGTAAGTAGTTACACCAACACTCCTAAGTTCTAAATCTATAATTACCCACTCTTTGTTCATGTAGCTTTGTGGCCCATGTGTTCAGTTACAGCAATAACAATGCTAAGATAACAATCACACTTGATACAATTCACTGAAAACATCCAAATACTAGATGATATTAAAACCCTCAGATTCTTTCTTAGTGATATATATCTTTCTTAAATAAAATCAACTTTTAAAAGTTTCCTGTATTGTTTTTTTAGACATTCAAAATGAAAGGGAAGATAGTAAGAACAATTAATAGATGATAACTGTGTATGGTTTAATGAAGCTTCTAAACATGAAGATCCTTCCTCCCTCCTTCCTTTCCCTCCCTCCCTCCCTCCCTTTTTTAATGGAACTGAGCCTAAATAAGTATTACCATCTTTCAAGGAACAATGGTATTCTTCATTCATAATTTAAATATTCAAAGGAATATTTAGAAAAATCACTCCCCACTCTTACTGATGAATTAAGAGCTACTTCAAAGTCACTGGGATGTAAAGTTTGTGAAACATCCATCTCCCTTAATACATATTAATTTCATGTGCTATTTTTATTCCTCCAGTTTCTAATAACACTATTTGTCTTCCAAGAAATTCAGAAGTAACATACATGATAAGTGAGTACAATATAAGAAAGGCTTTACAGAGAAGCCAGAAATACATTTATATCACTTTTACAGCTAGTCCATGGAGTGTGGCGCACTGTGTAAGCTGGTAACCACAGTGGAATGTCCATGATAGTTGTGCTGGTGCACTGCTAGGATCAGTTGCAGAGAGTATAAAAAAATTTAAAAAAAATAAAAAAGCAGGTCATCTTTTCTACAAACACAATAAATGCAACATACAATTCTATATACAAAACCTACACAACAGATACTGGAATCAATAGTACTCAAGAAATACAATTGTATGAAAAATGTGCTCAGTACTTGGCAATGATGTTTACTAATGTGATCTCTTTAAATGATTCAGAAGAAATTACTAAGGTAGTTATTAAGATCTACTGAATCATTCATGGAACATGCTAAGCACAATTCCCTGGTAATGCAAGATGATTTGAACAGATTAAATTTTAAATTCAAAATGCATGTGAGCTGTAAAAGAAATTACTCAATGTCAGCAAAGCTTAACTTTCTGTAGAAAACACCAGAAACTCATCATTCATTTATTTAAACAATTTGGAGGAGGAGGAGTGAGAGGAGCTGTGTACAAAAAAAATATACTATTTTTCATTTAAATACAAACACATCTTTAGGTAGAAACTAACCTTCTCAAACTTCTGTGAGGGGAAACATAAATGTTACATTATAGAGACCAATATACAGTACACGTATATTGAATTTACTACCAATTGTTGGGGGTTTTTAAATCTTACTATGTAAAAAAATTTTGTGTATTATAGGCATACTTAGTACATGAGGAAATAATTATTACTTAATGGAGATGTCCCTGAGAGGCAGAAAAAAAGTCAGCATGGTTTCTGAGCTGTCTACACCTACCTGGTTAAGGCTTCTTAAATAAGATTAGGAAGAAAGGAAGTGATATGCTACTTAATTTCTACGCCTAAGCATTCTATTCCTCTTTATAAACCTGAGGCTACTCTTGAGATGTTGAATTCATTTGTAGCCTTGCAATGTTGCACTTCAAAGATGTAAGATATTGAATCCATCTATGCAATCCCTCCAACGTGCAGAATTCTTGCCCCATGATAACTGGACTTTATTTCATAATTCTAGATAATACTCTAAGCAATAAATGCAAAGGTTTATGCATCAACAAGTTAATTATTCCATAGTCTAAGAATTCATTTGCAAGAGCATATTATCAAAGTCTATCATCAAAGTCTCCCTGTGGGGCATTTTATCTCATTAGTAATATGTCTGACACATATTTATAATCATCAGGTCAAACTACAGCAATTTCACCTATAAATTAAGTGATAATTTCCCCCAAATCAATCAATATTACTGCTTAGCAACTGGTACACAGTAAATGATGTTTCAAGCACTGCCACACATTTTTGAATGAAAATGTGTATCACTTTGTATTTTACAGTATTCAAAAGAGCAGGAATGAAATATGAAGAACAATAATAGGCCAGAGAAGACCAATGGCCAAGAATAACTTACATAAAAGAAAAGGCAAAAGCTATTTTTTATTTGCTTCTGAAGGACATACCTTGATGATAAATCCTCACACATTCCATTAAAAAAAATGGCAAAAAAACCTCCAACAAACAAAACAACCCCAAACAAACAAACCATCACTGGACACAATGACGTTTCTTTAGCCTTGTAAATTTCAATCTGTATGTTCACTTTCTAATGCCCTTCAGAAGGGGTAGGCAGTTATTCAGTAAGATCATGCAGTGAGAACCTAGACACACAAAATGAGAATTGCAAAAGCTATGACAAGCACGGGGTAGTGGTTTGCTGGCTAAGTTGTTGCTGGAAGAGAACCCTAGTGATTTATGTTCAGTCTTGATCAGCCTATACTGATTGTATGAAGAAGGCAGTTGGGAGACTTCACTAGTTTTATCTACTTTCTAGTGCTGTGGTTCCCTCTGAGTCCTTATGACATTTAGAAGCCCACTATAGTACCTGTAGGATAGAATGCCGTCCCCTCTCTCAGCTCTGCTTGTCTTGAGCCTTGCCACCAATTTCTTTTAATCATGGATTTTCCAAAGTCACCCGCAATGCTCTCATTTTCAGGTTCAATTTCTGTGTTTTTCTGGAGTCTCCTGCAAATCCTAATTTGACTAACTTGGAATGTGAATTTTGGCATCACTGTACCAAATAGATGTTATCACCACATTACCTAGATTAATATTTTTCACTGTCAATCAGTATTTTACTTTAGCCACATTCACCATAGTAACTGGAAACGCACAAGGTATGTATGTATGGCCTAATTTCTTCATCTTTCTTCATATGCACATATGTATCTACTTGGATTCAGGTTCTGACTGAAAAGTGTAGATAATAAAACCTCACTTTATCTGACTTTACAGCAAAAGTACAGAAAAATACATTGACAAAATGCTGAGTAATCTTCTTCAGTCCTCATTGAACTGTTAGGACAATAAGTCTCACCAGGTTTAATAAGAAAAAAAATAAAATAAATATTTCTGGCCTATAAAGTTCTTTTTTTTTTTGCCTTTGCTTTGTCATCATTGGCTGACTACTTGTGCTCTAGAGTGAGTATCTGCACAGGACCTTTGGAGTATGTGGAAAGGTCATAAAAGCAACTACACTTAAGGCACCTGCAGTTATCTGTGGAGCCACCTGTTTTGTTTTTTGGTTTTTTTTTTTCCTCACACCTCTTTGCATTAATATTGGTTGACACTGACTAGATAAGATGTCAAAAATATTTTATGCCATATAAACACTAAATTATGCACTAGGAAATGCAAAGTGGGCAGCCTGGTTGAGCTCTCACTGTAGAACACAAAAATTGCAGACACTGGCAAAACAAAGCAGAGCACTTCTCTGCTCAGAGGTTTGTATTTGAATGTTGCCTCACATTGTGAGTATAATTCAATAAAAATGTCACAATCTCTCAAAGTGTAAATTGTCACAAGATGAGAAAAGTAGTAAAGCTAGGAAGACATACACAGCTGACATCCCAAAAATTAAGTTATACATTTATGGATTCATCAATGCACTCCTCATAAAAGGAAACATGTTACAGCAACACTGCCTTGGTGAGATTTTTTTTTATGACAGAATAATGGGCTTGGAGCAAGAGAGAGTATCTTAGCCAATTATCCATGTTTCAGAGGGACAGTTCCTCCATGGTCACACCTATAATCTAAAGCCATAGCTGAAGAAAACTATCCACTACTTGATTTCTACATTACAGCTGAAGATATACATCAACAACAACAAAACAAGGCTTACAACCCTGATTTTTGAAATATTCCACGATGTTTTCTGTTAGTACAACGTTCAGCACTGTTGGCTTGTGGTGTGAAATAAGACTTAACAGCAGTATTGATAAATACACCACACAGGTTTTCACCTGTCTTTCACATTAAGGCATTAGGCAATAGTGAGAGACTGCCCATATTTTTGCAGTGGAAGAAAGTGAACATGGTGGCCACTGACCATCAGTCAATGCTGAAGGAGGAGAAGGACCCATCACGATCTTAAGCTATGGCAGGGATTAGGACAGGAAATAAGAAGAAGAAAGAAAAAAAGAAAAGACTATCAAATTAAGTTTTCTAATATAAAGTAAAGAAAGGAGAAGTGATCTAATGAGAAGCCAGTTTCCAGAAGTTCCATCACATTTTAAAATGTGGTGCCTAAAGTTCTGCTCTGACTTGCTGGAATTGTTTTCTTCTTTAAATATAAAGGGATAGAATGAGCTACCAGGGCAAATAAAAGCCAGGAAAATATCAATACAGAGTCATCAACACACAGCAGAGGACTGGCTGTGGAAGCAAAATACAATGGGTACAAGTTTAAAAATGAAAATTCTTCTGAGAGAGCAAACATTTAAATTAACCATAAGTTGAATGGAGCTAATACATGTAAACATTATTTCCACATCTGTCAAGTGCACCCTGTCACTGAAGTTCTTTAATGACCAAGGCGTATGACAGTAAGGTGCCCCACTATGCATTTCAGTAAAATATAAACAATTCTGAATCAGCTAAGGTAAGCCATAGGCCAAGAAATACCTAGATAAAGTATTGGGACACCACACTTGTCACTGCCTTTGCCAACTTGAACAAATTAAACCCATTTGTATTGGGATCCCTATGTCTAGGGACTATATCTCTGGTAAATTAATTTCAGCCAAGAAGAGAAAGACTGACTAAGGACGGTCAGAGGACTGAAAGTCGCTCAGATGCACAACACCTTCACACACCTTTCTTTAAAGAATCTGCTGTCAGATGCTGAAAGGAAGGTGAGAAGGCAACTCCCTATAGGAACAAGTCAGCACAAACACAGCGCAGAGGAAGTCAGGAGACTTCCTGTGCCCATTTTCCTACACAAAAGAGGCTATTGTCCATAGAGGTTGTCTAAGGAAAGTTTATGCAAAACTCCAAGTTTTTAAAATATATCACATAAAAAGCTGAATGATTTTATCCTAAACTCCACATAGTGACTTTTCCAGATGACACAATAGAACTGCTATTTGGTGTTTTAAGTCTCTGAAGAGCAGCCCTATCATTAGCCTGAACTGCCTACTAAATCTTCAGATACTGTAGTTATGATCTCCATGATCACGTTAGAGTTGTAAATTCCCTTGTTGTTATTGTGACCTTAGCTTTCCAATAGTCCCTTCTTTTTTAAGTAAATTCCGCTACTACAACAATACTGAAAGCTTTTTTACGGCAAGGACTACAATGCTTTTCACATCACTTGTATTTCATTTTTAAATTTGAAGGCCATTAAAATAACACTCATCTTCTGTGGCTTAGGAACACATTCTAGCTAGGTCAAATGATCTCTTTTATCATACAAAGCAGACACTGTAGATAAATCAAGTCCTCCCTGTCTGTTTAAGATGCAGCTCACACTGACAGCTAAGCACTAATCTGGAGATCTAAAGACTTAGAAACCAGGCGTATTTGTTAGTTTCTCCTTCTCTCACAAAGTGAATTAGATATTAAGGTTTTAATCAGGTGTTTATTCAGTGCAACTGGATTGTTTAGCTTGGTGGAGTGGAGGATGCTTCTTTGTCTTTGGAAAATTATAAGAAGGCAAAAGGAAGCAAGTGTTTAGGTATTATTTCTGATTTCTAATTAATATTTCTTGAACAATGTTACTTCTAATCACTGGATGCTGGTTTAGTACAACTATGTATTGCCAAAATATTTTCCAGAGATAAAAAAAAAGGCAAAACTCAACTACAATCCTTTGTTTGAAGCACCATGTAATTTGCATTAAAAAATAATGGATTTCCAGTGTTATTGGTGGCATGAGTGATTATCATGACAGACAGAAAATCCAAAATTCAAAGACTCAAGCTTTTATTTAAATGGTCTCTGACTAACTGCAATTTGGTAAGCACTCACTGAGTGGATTATCTTGATCAGATTAAAAAAATACAGCAAACCATGTTAAACAGGCTGTTTTAAAGGGTTTTTTTTGTTGTTGTTGCTTGAAGTATTTAATTAGCCTACTCATCACTGTTAGCATTCTGAAATACTCTTTGCTATTTCATGCATGTCTTCCACCTTATTATAGTTTCAGCTCCCTCTTTCATGCTTTAACACACTTAACTAGTGAAAACTGGATTGTTCCATCTACCTCTGTAGCTCTTCATTGGCTTTCGTGTTTTAGTTATGCCTATTTTCATGGGCATCTGTGCAGTGCTCAAGAGGCAATTTGGTATGTGTACACAGGAGCTAGGTCATATGCTTCTGAGAATGCCTATAAAACTGCTAAAAAGCTTATTACTGTATTCTTTCCTCATTGCATTTTTCCCTTTTTAATTTTTTTGTTTGTTTTTACACCAGGTTCAATATTTAGATTTTTTTCTCTTCCCTATGCTATTTGATTATCAGCTTCTTACAGAATGTGATCCACATTTCACAACTTTAAAAAGAATGAAGGAACACATTTCTAATAAGACAATTGGAGGAGGATAGCTAAATGTAACTCAGAGAGGAAACTTGTAAATCTTTCTGACTGCACACAAGGATGTGTCTTCATTTTCAATGACAGATGTTATCCTTATACTATAAGACATTATCTTTCCTAAGCTAAGATTTTTTATTTTTGCCAAATCTCGCATAAGCAAAGGCACCTAAGGTCATTATCCATATTCATCACCCATCTTTCATTTTCTATATTCCTTGAGACCATCTTCTTAAAAAAAGACAAAAAAACCCAAGAAAAATAGGTCCTTAATCTTAACTAGGACTTGCAATCAACACTATAATATAAATACTAAAAAGAGTTATTCCTTGAGAAGTTGATATGCATGAAAATGCAATGAGCTTCTACACAGGCAAAATGTGCTAGTTTTTTCCATGATTCAGAGATATTACAATACAACCCATCGACACTGCAAACAAAATAAAAAAACTTCTTAGAAATTAATACAAACTCAAATCCTTCAGTTTTAATTGAATAGGAGAGAAAAAACTGCTTATGTGCTGACTGGGAGCACGGGTATACCTTGAAATCCTGCTGGAGAACCCCTCCATTGTACACTTTATTTGGAGGTTAGAAGAGCCCCAGACTGAGTGCATAGGATATCACTGGGGAGTTTGGTGTGTAAAAGCAAAATCTATAGGATCTTCCATCTATTCTCTATAGGCTCTGTCAAAACCAAACATTGTTCTATTACTTACTGAGCTTGTTACACTATGATTTTCAAGATCCTGTACTTGGGCTAATCCCACAGAAACACTCAATACTTCTGATGTCTCAGGCATCTAATCAGAATCAGGCCCGATTATGCAGGAGATATTTTACAGCTACATAAAGGATTTTTTTCTTCTTCTTTTTCTTTCTGAACAAGAGTTGCAACTTTTGATGGACTCTGGCTTCCACTTTCCAACTGATTGATTAAACCTCTACTAAACTGACTGTCTAGTCATTTGAGGTTTTGGAATTATGCACTGGCTAATGACAGTGCACAGTGACTGGCTAATCTACCATGAACTTCAGTCCTAGAATTTGTGAGAGAAGTGTGAAACAGCAATTGGCATGAGAGTACAACTATAAATTAACATTAAATTTATTATACAAAGTAATGCAGACAAAGACACTGCCTGCTACAAATCATACCCCTTCTAGCAAGTAGTTTCTGTAGACTAGGAAAGCGATGATCTACTAAACAAAGTTTGGGGTTCCTTTGGGGTTTTGTTTGAGGACTAGAAATTGATCTTCTCTTCATTAGTGATTCTCTGTTTAACTCCTGTGAGAATAATTCTGCACTGGTATATTGTTATTTCATCATTTACATGAATTCTATATAATTAGTTTTTAATATGTCTTCATGAAAGCTAAATCTTTAATCATCATTGATGACTTCCCCTGAATTCCTTTCAACTTTCTGGTGCCAGCTTGTCCAAGATTCAAACCTACTCCTTGCACCATTTCAAGACAAAAGGAAAATTTGAGATCTGTGTGTGTTAATACAGGGTGATCCAGCAAGAAAGCTGTTAGACTGGGCATAGTTTCTGAATAATCGGCCAACAAAACAAGGACTATGACTTACATTTGAATTCTGATGCATAAACTCTCTAATTAGAGAATATGAAGCTTTTCCTGGCTTTAATTGAATTAATACTGACAAAAGACATTTACAGGTCAGAAAGGCTAACAATATTGCCTAGTAAGAAAACACCTGATACATCCAAATGTTCCATTCACACCAGTGGCAAATAAAAAGAAGAAAATAGTTTAACAGCAATGACTCACAGTATATAATGTTGTATCACACACAGACTTCTGTCAACTGAATGTTAATTCTCTTTCACAGACCTATTCACATGAACAGCATAAATCCTTAAAGGAAGTTGAAGGCTTTTATGTATCATAAAAAAAGACCATATTCTTCCATCCCAATTGTTAATCTGTGCCAAATCCCTTATACTCTGTCTTCTTTTGAAGCCTTTAATGAAATGCCTTGCCAGAAATCTATATGGCTATGGTCTCCCATGCTCTACAGGGAGCTGACTAAAGTAGTATTTCAGGTAAACCCAAGGGAAAATGTGGCAGCTGAGCTGCAGCAGCATTAGGCAGTAAGTCAATGAGGGTTGGTTATTGTTAATTTGAATTTTGTGTTAATAATTGAAGCAGTAAGCTCTGTCCTGCAAATTTCAAGGACAGAAATGGGCAGGCACCGAGTGAGCGTATGAAATTGTGATGCTTGGGAGAAGTCAAGTACTGTGTTGAGGCTTGACATTTCCTGAGAGAATAACAGAAATACTGTCATTCATACAGCAGGTCACTACAGCATTCTTTCCACAGCTGTAACCCTTCCCTCCCCACTTGTCTTTCGCAACATCAAGATAAGATCTCAATGCCAGACACTCTCTGGAGGGAAATAAGTAGAGAAAGAAAGGCAGCTCCACAGTGCCCTCATTTGTCCTTATGAACAGTCAGGATGTGGAGTGACAAGAGATGTTTAGTAGAGAGAAGCAAGAGCTGTTTTCTTTCCTCTGCCATCCACATCATTGGAAAGGAAGCACTGCAGTTTTGATCTGACTGCTTCTGAGCTGAAAAAAGAGCTCTTTGATGCTGGTATAGATGCAGGCATCCATGGATATCTACCTCACCAGAATAATCTGCCTTTCCTTCCTGTAATCTCAGCTGAGCAAACCACTCTTCCTCATAATGGCAGGCAAGTGTTGAAGTTAAGCACATATATAGGTCTTGCTGAATTTCATGTTAGGCACACAATTAAATGCCTTGCTGACACTAGATGTAAGCATCCCTGAGGCCACAACAAGGAGTGCAGAAGTTCCTGGAGCATAATAGCAATTACAGGGCAGATTTCCTTGCTGCATATAGCTTTGGGGAGTACTCCTCTGTTTATCCACAAAGCAAAGCCATGCTGTTTATGCAGCTTTTCAAAGGAGAGAGGATTAGTACTTGTATTTGCAATACAGCTAATCATTCTTTTTAAGCAGTAGGCACAAGATTATACTTGAGGTAACATGTAGACACTAGATTATACTGGGATGTTTGGGAAGGAAGGTAATTCTTCCATTTGGTAAACAAAATGAACAACCATAACCGTAGATCAATCTCCTCTAATACTGTGATTAAAAAAAAAAAAGAATTCTGCAGCAAACTCTCATAAATACAGCAAGTGAAACCAACTTGTTATTCTATATATGAGCATAACTTGTTTCAAGCTATAGGATGGATGTCCTATAGTATCTGCATAATCATGTAAATGTGACTGAACATCTCCATCACTGCAAAAAACTGTTTAAATGTCACCAATCCACCACTCTTCTTATATAAGAGGGTAACCATAATGCCTTTATTCTTTAAGAGAATGAATAAAACATACTGTTTATTGAAGTGACATAGGGACAGACTGTCTCAGGCACTCAAGTGAAAAGATGACCAGCATAAGAAAAATGAACAGCATGTTAATGGTTGATTAACTCCCTTGAGAGTGCTTTGCAAGGCATCAGTCAAAACTTGTCATTACTAATTCAGAATTTTTCTCACAGTTGCCTCAAAATAAAGAAGTCCCAAAATACAGAGCAACAAATGCTCACCTTTTTCATATTCCATTGTTACCACTTACTCCTTCTTTAAAACAGATCTAAGATCTCTCATTTCAGATACATACTCTTCTTGTATCACACCACCCCAGCTACAGTGGTGAAGCTCTCTTTCTTTACAAGCACACAATTAGGCATAACCAACAGAAATGATTACATAAGATTTATGCAGGATGGTTTTTTATACAATTCATATTATGTTGTTTCTGTATAGCATGAATATATATTGAGTATGATTTAAATAAATATAGAAGCCATGATTATACCCCTTTAAATAAAATAAGGTGATTTCTAAAGATTATTTATATACAATAGATGCAAACTGTATTTATTTTATGAAAGGAATTAATTTACATTCTTTTTCACAGAGTAGCTGAAGAGAATGCTTTGCCTTAGAGAGGAAAAGTGTGTTTTCCCCAGTTTTAAGCGAAAATTAATATCTTTAATTAGTTATCTGACCTTTAAATTTTTCTTTCTTTCCCCCAACAGCATCAGGTGTGCACCCCTCCCATAATTATTTTCCCCTACAGATAGCTCATCTTTTGTCTTTGACCACTCACAACTAGAAATCACAACCAGAACAGTGCAAGTAATGAATGGTGAGATAGTACATATGTAAAATTTAAAAGAATTACGTTGGTGAAATTGATTTGTTTCTTACACATTTTCAACATGGAGTTGCGGTGGTGCATCCCTTTATAATACATGTGGGGGCTTTTTGGCAAGGTAAGAGGGAGGTGCTTATCCTTTTCACCCTATCTTCTTAATAATTAGAGAAGTATTAGATGCACACTTAACTATTAAAGTAGTTTCATTAGACATAATTTAGAATATAATAAAAAAACTACACAATCCTAGAATCTTGTTGTGATTGTTTTTTCTTTATACTCTATGGGACGGACATAGAAATATAACACTGAAAGTATATCTAGGAGAATTCATTGCAAAAAGAAATCTTTTTTCCTATGGTGAAACTTTTTTAAAAGCAGAACCATACAAATCTCTGCCTATTCACATAGCATTTGCTGAAATGTCAGTTAATGCAAACTGAAGGCAAATAAGCTATGAATGTGATTAAGGAGGACAAAAAAAGCAAAATACATTTTTTAATCAGTAAAACATAAAATTATAGAAGGTAGAGGAAAATTAAACTACTTAAATTACAGAGATATTGGAAATGAAACAGCTATTAGAACTTCTTTGCAGGTGTCTCCTGAGGAGCAAATTTTTAAAGGCACCACAAGGCATACAGAAGAAACCAATTACAGTTAGAGCAAGAAAAGCTCATTGCAACGACTCATTGCTTAACTGTCTATGAGAAGGGATAATCTGTCTGAGAAGAAACATCATAAGATATCATAAGGTAACAAGCAGTTCTTCACTGTTAGAGAACAATTTTCTTGGCAGAACTTCCTCCTTGTGCTTTTACAGTGCTGAAGCCCAAGGTGGCAGTGTTACCTTCCAGGATTGCTCTCTGCATCCCAGTATGGATGCAGAAGTGCCATCAGACAATACTCAGTAACCTCCCAACAAATGCTCGAGATAAGGTGCCTTTTCAGGGAGCTGACTTGTCCTTTCGATAGAACAAAAGGCATATTTTCTCAGAAAGAATTTTGGTTTCACTAACAATTTTTCAGAAGACATGCTCGTTAGAAAACTTCTCAAGCTAATTATTAGGCCGTGCTAAAGCTTCTCCCTTTTGGTGTGGAGCATGAACTGCTACGTACCATTTTGAATCAAGAATGGGAGGAAAAGAAAGATAAAACCTTTTCTTCTTAAAAGCAAGTTTGGTCCTATATTTAAATATAATCATCACTTATTTTCTTTAATATATGTGGTTATCTTGTCAACAAGCTTCACAATGGCTAAAGCAGGACAAGCTTTACAATCTACTAGTGAGAAACAACTGTGAAGAAGCAAGCTTTCTTTTTATAAACGCACCACAACCTGGCATCATTTTTCCTACAAAATTTAGTGAAGGAGTCAGATTCTTAGACACTACCTTCTTGTTCTATTGGAGTTCAAAGAGTTGTTTTAAATTATTTCAAAAACTTGCAGCACCTTTTTATTTTATTATTTCCTTCTTGTTGTTTCTTTGCTTATGTATGGTGTTCACAGTGCAGAAAGAAAGGAGAAGTGTGGTCTATAAACCATCACAGCATAAATCATCAGTTCCACTACACAAACCAAGACGGACTAAGTAAAATTTAAAAGATAGCTCAGCATCACAAGAAAGCTTGAAAACTCATCTCTGAAGATACTCTGTTTGACTGCCCTGAAATCATCATGGCAAGCTGTCTGTTCCGAGAAGATAAAGCAAACTGTTTTACTTCTACTCAGTGTTTATTCAAGCTAAGTAGGAAATACAGAAAATATCAATATGGAGAGCCCAGCAGTAAAGACAGCATTACTTTAACAAATTTCAACCACCTAAAAATTTCGCATCTGTATTTGAGCTTTTCTTACAAATAATGGAAAGGAGGAGGGGGAGTGACTCACCTCCTGAGAGTTTCCATTTTCTTATGGCTGTTCAAAGGCGTGGGGCAACGAACAGAGACTAGAAACCTGATTACCAGAAGGCTAAAGCTTAGGTTAGCTATGTTTTCACCTAAGTAAAAAAAAAAATTTAATAAACCTGAAGAAACTCAAGGTTTAAGAGGACTGTTCTCCAACAACAAAAAGCTCACTGATTAACCTGATTAACTTATAAAAATTAATTTTATGAAAGAATCAGATATAGGAGATCAGGACTGCTATTGTAGTAGTTATTTCATTATCATTAGCAACCAATATTGTCAAATTAACAAGATTTTGAAACAATCTAGGTTTTTATTGGCCATGTAAAGAGCACTTGTCACAAGAGCATTTTTTAAAAAACCATTCTCCTGAGTTACATGAAAATTCTGGTATCCACCCTTTCTTTTCTCCAAATATGCCTTTTTGCCATTTTGCCTTCTTTAAAGAGACTGGACTGCTAATGATTAATGACTCAAACATTTGACCGCCTGCAGTGACCACCCAGATGTGAGAGACTGGACTGTTGGTGCTGATGGCTCAGCCAGCAGAGTGCTTGCTGACAATGTGTGGACTGGCCACCCAGGCCAGGGGCTGAAGGTTTGCACATCCGACACCTCAGAGTACAAGCTGAGTGTTAGACAAGAGGCAAATCCTACGAGGTGGGATAGTGTTTCTTTTTCCTTACACAGATGACTCAGCTGTGATAACATTCACACCTATGCTGAAGGGAGTCATCTCTTGTTGATGAGCCGTATTGAGCCATAATGGACCCAGCTGTCCTGACACAAGAGACAGGTGTAACATCTCAAAAGGTGTCAAAGACTCCAGAAGTATCCCTTGACTCACAGTATTACATCATCCAGTCTAAAACTCCACACCCCAGGGGAGGTACCGGAGGCATTCCTATCTGAACCTGAGTGTATATAATTCTGAGCTTCAGAACTTCCCTCACAGCCCAGGGCTTCCACCACCACCTCTATGGATCCACACTGTGACAACCACTGACCAACGAACATCAAAATTGTGACAACCAAGTCTCACCGCTGGATCCAGCGGATATCTTGTGGGCCCTTCCAATCCCCTGGGGGGTCCACGGCCCTGCTCTGACTGCCTGTACCAGCACTGCAGTGCCACGCAAGCAGTCATGGTCCTCCAGCATGTTGAAGACAGAGGCAAAGCATTAAACACCTTTGCCTTGTCTCGGCCTCTGTTTGTGAGGTGACCATCCTCATCCTGTAATATTTTTATACTGCCTATTGCCACTAATGTCTTTGAAAAAAATTAATGATAATAAATGACAAATAATAAATAACATATCAAAGGGAAGCATTAACAGGTAAAAGTGTAATTCTTTTCAGTGCCTGTTTTAATCTACCAGTAAGTTTCTACCATATGAGAAAAATTAGGTCAAATTTAGCATACCTGCCGTCTTGTATCCTACAAGTGGGGAACATCTGGGAACACTTTCTTAAGAAAGCTGGTTCTCCATTAGCTCAGAGAAATGAAATACTGAAAACTAGAAAAACAGTCTTCAGAAGAAGAAACTTACTTTTGCTGCTTGTTGTGAAATTACATATGGCTCTTACAGTTACATGAATAATTATTTTAAGACTGCCTTTGGGTTATGCATTACTTGTGAAAATAATAATACTTTATTTTATTTTTTCCCTTTGAAATCCTCAAATTTGTGCATTTCTTTAATCCACTATGAAGAACTTGTTATTTAATTGAATTAGCTCTGTAAATACCATTTTCTGTTACTTCAGTAAAGAACTCGTTAAATCAAATAATAGAAACAAAAGAATTTTAAGAAATCCTCTCTGTTACAAAAAAAATTCTTTATAATATTCACACAGAGAGCTTAGAATAGCTACCAATAGAAGATGATTTTGTACCATCTCCTTTTTTTTCATTGTGCAAGCATATATTCCTGCTGTGTCAACAACACTGTGCAATTAAAAAAAAATCCATCTATTAGTACTAAAGAAAAGTTTAAAAGTGTATAAACCGATTATTTTTCTAGTGGTCTTTTATTGGTTGTTTTGGTGTTTTTGCCTGGTCATTTTGTTGTTGTGGTCGTGAGGGGTTATTTTTAAGAAATCAGATATCCAAAACCAAACTGTAGCAGCGAGTTCACTTGAATTTGATCCTCAATGCTGAAAAGGCTTTGTACACACCTACACTGTATTTATCCATGTAGGAGCACTTGTTTTGCCAGCACAGATGGACTAGATGGTGACAATGAATATGCCATCAGCTGCATATGAGCCAAAGGCTGACATGCTATATTTTTTTCAGATGTTTCCAACAGTGACAGACATAAAGAAGAGCTAATGTTCCAAAGCCCTAGACACCCACAATATCGATGGAGAAAAGGATAATTGTTAAGAATGTGTTATCAGCAAAAAATTCATTCCAGCTTAAAAAGGCATAAATATTGTCTGCATTCAGCAGGTCACAGACTAATGAGATTGCCTCTTGCAGTTGAAGCTGATAGGGGAGCAAAATAACTCTCTAATTAGGTTTACTGACTAGGGGCCTATAGTGTCTTCTCAGCATTAGCAAGTTGGGAATGTCACAACCTCCTGCACTGAAAAGAAATGAGGTATCTTCCTTACTCCTCATATAGCCAAAAAAAATTAAAATTCACAACTATCTTGATCACTTTATTCTTTCATTCATGAAGGGTAATTACTTCAGTTTGACATTTTTAAAAACCTTGAAGTTACTGAAGGCAAGCCTTAGGTAAGTCAGATATATATCACTGACAACAGTAATCCACTTCATAATATTTTACTCCATTTTGCTATTTTCTCTGGTCAAGTCTTCCCTGCTGGGAGGTCATAATGTGTTTATACATTAGTTTCTGCATTAAGTACAGAGAGCTCTCAGAGAGCACAGCCTTGTGCACAGAAGCCTATGCAATAACTTCAGTGGAATCAGGACCTTAAACTGTTATCTTTGCTAACATCTGATTATTTGATAATGCTATTTTGACAATGCTCTTTTAATATGACTACATACATGTGTAAACATAAGATTTTATATAAAGATTGTATGGCAACCAGAATGCTACTGATTTATGTATAACGCATAGTTCTGAAAGAGCAAATTTTGTTGGCCTCTCACCTGCAAGGTACCAAAAGCAGTCAGGTAACACATTGGATGCTAAATCCATGCATACAGTTCAGCAGTTAATGTTTTAAAACATGTCAGAAGAAGAAGAAAGCACTGCTGCTCATTTTTATTAAATATTTACATGGCATTGAACTGCTTCAGGTCACCAGTTCTCCCTACAGATTTTAGAGGGGTCCTCCTAAGTAACCTGCTCTATCTTACGCTGGAATTGTTAAAGATGCCACTCCAGATTAAGTTCTTAATATTTATTAGTGGAAAAATGTAACACACCCTGAGATTAAAACATATTGAGAACTGTGTCAATGAGTTTCAAGAACAGATTTAGAAAATCTGGAATAGAAAATTAGCAAGGGCAGTAACAGTTTTACAAAGCTTGTGATGCAAGTAAGGGCATGAAGAACAACATTCTGCTTTTATTTTATAGAAGGAAACTAGTGTTCTTTTTTCAATTATCAAGAATGTAATGCCATAATAGCTAGTGAAAAAATAAACATCCAAACCTGACATGTAAAAAGAAATGTAAAATATTACTGATCCATTTCTTAATGAAATCAGTCATGTATGACTTCATTGAAACCAAGAGATTAGTTTCACTCACAGGGATTATTTGAAATGAGTTTTTCAATTAACGGTCACTAGCTGAATAAACCCCTAAGGAGACCCTAGTCTATGTTACACGATGCTACACAAACAAACTTGGCAAAAGCTGAAAAAGCAGCAAGACAAAGGTTATCCTTTATAAAAGGAAACCCATTATTTCTGAAAACCTTTTATTTACTAATTTTAATTTAAAAATTGGTGTACAATCTCTTCAATAGAGATAATTATCTGTAATGTGGCTACTTCTTAGTACACTGATTTCTTTAAAATGTACAGGCTTCTCTCAATTCTCTGTTTGAATCTGAAAATAAGGGACTTCTGTTGCCACACAAGTCCCTTATAACAGCATCATACTAGGATCAAAGGTTTACGGAAGAGGCATTGGAAGACATGAACACAAATGAACAGCTGTGGATTTGCTCTGTACAGCTCTGTAGCATATACTGAATATGGAGATGACCCATACCTATGCCCTTCTATTGGAAATTATATAACTTTTCTAATTTTTAATGGCTGTAATTGACCTTTAATTAATTTTTTAATTAATCATAGGTCGTGTGTTAGGCCTTAAAACGCTTTTAGGCAGCATTTAGCAAAAAGTTGTCATAAGCTACTTTTGTGGGAACACAGTTTAGGGGAAGTACTAAAACTGTAAGTTTTGTTAAGCTAACCTTGATATGCTTCAAGGAAAAATTTGTGGGAGAAAAAGGTATATTGTTGAAGTTAGACATCTGGAATGCAGAATTTATGGACCACAAGGACATTTTGCAGAAACCAGAAGACAAAGAAAAAGAGTAATAGAGCCTCATATATGTGATGGAAGTCCCTACCAGAGTAAAAAGATACTAAAAACACTAAAAACATTGACTAATTAGTATATAAAGCAAGCAACCCATAACAGCTAGACTATTAACCAATGAAATTGAACTATACAATTTAGAACCAATGAACAATGATTTCTTTGTTTGAGAAAAATGTATAAATAGTTGAAATATGGTTGTGTTGGCATCTGTGTGGGGACTGGAACTTTGTCGGTCCCTCACACATATCTTCTGCCCAGGTATAAAGTAATGCCTTGCTTTCTATTCCTAAAAAGACAGTGTTAGAGAGTTCTATTTATCCCAATGATTTTGGAGTATTTGGAGACAAAGTTTGATCTATAATTCTGGTCTGCAAGCACTTAGATCCACCCAAGTATGACAGTGTGACCTACAACTACTAAATACTTTTAGTGACAACAGAGCTCAGAAATAAGTTTGGTTTAAAATCAAGTATTCCCGTTAAGGAGGTAGCTCTAAACCCAAATGCAAGTGGAAAAGGCAGCCAAAGAAAAACTCTGAGAGCTGGTTGCTGGAGGAGTTCATGTATTATCTCATCTTCAGTGTTAATAATCACTTGCCACTTTCCTCCTTTGCAGCCTCAGGTTTGCCAAGTCTTAGACTTCTGATTTAGCATTCCTCAGAGGAGGTATTGGTTGCGTTGTCATTAAAAAACTTCAGGATTAGTCCTTAAATACAATTTTCAGTATGTAATTTACTGAATTACAGGAACAGAACATCTGGAATCTTTCACAAGGAGCAAATATCCAGTTCCTTGCTGTTTTATCCCAACTTCCCATCTCAGTCTCTGTATTTTACTGTCTTGCTTCCACTCATCTATTCTCCTAATTCCACTGCATACCAGCAAATGGAGCATTTATAACAGATAGTTTTGAAATGCTTAGGGTATCTTCAGTCATTTTTATGGACAATAGAAAGTACTTAAGGATTGGGCAGGAGATAGATAATGTGCTACTGAAAACACTCAATGAGAAATTGCTGAAAGTTGCAAATGTTCTTGACAGACATTAAGATAAGAATT
The DNA here is from genome assembly GCA_013396655.1 of Campylorhamphus procurvoides. NCBI lineage: Eukaryota > Metazoa > Chordata > Aves > Passeriformes > Dendrocolaptidae > Campylorhamphus > Campylorhamphus procurvoides. The sequence continues at coordinate 1,971,467 of WBMV01000702.1, read as the reverse complement.
TGAATAATTTTCATAAAAAATAACTCCCATTTTGAAAGGCAGTGTTAAGTTTCTCTGAAGATGACCTAAATCCACAGAATACAATGACCATTCAGAACAGTCCTCAGAAGCAGTCATGGTTTTTATGTGCTTGTTCATGGAAGAATCTCCTACAGAAAAGAAGTCTATGGTGTGAAAAAGAATGAGTAATAAAATAATGTTTGTAAAAATTCTGAAAATGTGAAGGATTTGCTAGATTTCAATAAGGGAATTTAACAGGAAAATATAGGGATATGCCTCATTCTACCACTGAGAGTATTGGGAACAAAATACGTCCAACATTTACTTTTTCTTAACTTTGTTTCTTTTTTTAAGATACAGAATTAAATATGGATTTATTGATTTAAAATCACAACACTAAATAGAAACACTTATAAATGCTCATCTTTTCAAAAAGTATGCCCAGCAAACATTATTTTTATGCAAGAGATATACTGTAAAACCCAACTCAACCTATGAATTTGTAAAGGGCAGGATCCTTATTATATTATACATATATATTATACCTTTATAGTTAGCATTCTAGTACAAGCAGTTGTAAACAAACACAGATGTGATTTTCCATACACACAACCCCCCCCACCAAACAAAAAACCAAAAACAAACAAAAAAAACCAACCAAAAACACCCCCAAACAAAAAAAAACCTTGGTTTTGCTTTTAACATGTGTGTTTCTAAGATAAATTTGGTAACAATTAGCAAAACTTATTACAATCTTGATAAGCAGAATACTTAGGTACTCAGCATTTAATATACCTTTATTTTAAAAATATTTTTAGGTTGCATCAAGCAATTGAGGCTTAGGTATACTTTAATTATACTACTAATTCTGGGCCCCAAACATCAAGCTTCACATTCTTAATCACGCCAAGTCATGTAGAAACCCCTTGTCAAGTTTTCAATATGCTATAAATGATTTTCTAAATGTTTGTTAGTCAACTGCAATACCTGTCATGAGCTTTCACATTGTATATAGGTATACAGCAGAATATAGTAGAAAATATATTCTAACATTTATCAATTCATTTGCCAGTCTTTAAAATTATAAACTTTCTTTACTCTGATGACACTTCCAATAACTAAAATAAATAAAAGCCACATCAAGCATATATACTTAGTAGACATTCTTGTTAACCAACCCTCCAACGTTGCCATTAACTGAAATGCAGGAAATTCTTTAGCATTTCTTACAAAGTCCCCTACTTCCTTCCCCTCTCAGCTTTTCAACTCTGATATACTTTCAACAATTCCTTGTGTTGCTGCGTTGTAAACTGTCTGCAGTCAAGATGTTAGTTATGAGGTCAACACATTGCAGAAGGCCACCCAGCTAGCAGCAAAGGGTGACATTGTCTAAATACTGCGCTTTCCTTCTAAGAAGCCAATAAACTGACATAAATTTGTTCCTTTTTCTTCGTTAAAAAATTATAAGCATAGATCATCTGTATCAGCAATCATGTACATGCATGACTACATATGTAGATGTACATGCTTAAACATGACATACATGTTTGTGTTCCAGTAATACAGGGCTTTTGCAACAAGGTACTAAAGATAAAAGTATCTCTCCTAATTCTCACCAGGGTGACCCTACTTGAGCAGGGAGTTGGACCAGATGACCCACTGTGGTTCCTTCCGAGCTCACCCATCCTGTCATTCTGTGATCTAAAAGTCTGAACAGCCACCTAAGACTATGTGATTTTTTCAATCCTTTACCAGTGACACACTTTCAGTGCATATCCTGACAGCAAGAAGTTTCAAAGCACTTGCTGCAATTCCTAGTTCATGAATTAAAGAAAACAAGACCTTTCCTACACAATTGAAAGTTTATGTTTAAGAATTTATAAGCAAAATTGGCCTTTTTGTCTCCGAAAGATGAGTGATGTTCAGGGGATCATCCTTACCAGTAGCCACTAGTGGTTGGAAGAGCTGAGTAGGTGCACACAGGAGCAGAGGTACAACAATGGTACTTTGCCATGAAAAACAGCAAAAGGAAGGGAACAAGTTGTGTTGGACCATATGTATTAGTGACATGACAGCAGAGATAATGTGTCCTTCACTTCCATACAGAACAATGCTGAAAGGCCAATTTATCAACTCAATAAAGCAGGACTCTTATTGTGGAACTGAATAGTTCAGTGTAATGTAATAATACAAAGAAAAGCAAAGCATGAAAATTAAGTATAGAGTCTGACTCTGCTTCTATGCTATTCAAAACAGGTTGAATATGCAGTACCATAATATTAATCTAATTCCAAAAGGTAGGATTGTAAAAGGAAGTATATTTCTTTTATCCCAAGTAAACTTAAACACTTATTATTATCCCCATGAAAAGGCTAACATGTTTTTCATAGAAAGACTTACAGCACTTCTGTAACTCCAACCAACCTGCTAAAAATAGTCCATAATAATGTAATAAATACTGACATGCAGATGCACAGATGCAAAATAAAATTGCATGAGCTACCTTAATTCCATCTCTACATGTTTAGCTTCACTTTCATATCATTTCCTTAACACAGTTTTACTGCCTTTGATACTGTCTATTTCATAGCAGCCCTCAGAACTGAACTCACCTAATGAATGGTATGGGCACAGCACATTGACCACTGAGTATTCAGACTGTAAGTAAAGACACATTTTCTATTTCAGATAGAAGACTACTCCTATGAATGCTGATGCATTTACTAAGACTTGTCACATGTGTGAAAATTGCAGATAGGCACAGGATTGGAACTTAAATAGCTATGACATGGTTTAGGGACATGGTCTAGTGGTGGACTTGGCAGTGCTGGGTTAACAGTTCGATTCAATGATCTTAGTCGTTTTCAACCTTAAGGATTCTACAATTCTATGAAATAGAGGAAAAACTAAGGAGTGGATTTTTTTTTTCCTATTTTATGGGAGAAAAGCATGCACAGACAAACATCTACCCCAAAATCAGGGAAGTCTATGCGATAGCCAAAATTTGAACCTAGAGATCTCTCCAGTTCCTTAGTTTGTTTTCTTGAAGTGTAAACTGCTAATTAAAAGCATGGGATAAATCCATTACAACACTGTATCCAGGAGCATATTCAGCATTAGCAAGATAACTTGAAATGGGTACACCTTTGAAATATCTCAAATCTCAAACAAATCACTGTGAAAGAGTCATTATCTTCCCCATTATCATTAAAAAACCACATATTTTCTTTTTTAATGTTGTGATGCAGCACAGAACATTTCAAAAATTAAAACAGCTATTTAACCATCATTTCAAATCTCACTAAATATCAAACTGCTTCATCTTTAATTGGATACCTGCATCACAGGATAGCCTTTTAACACAGAAAATCAAATCAGACAGCCCTGACATAGCCTGCAACTCAGCTGTCTGTGCTGTACATGATGAATCACTCTCTATTTTGAGCCATTTTCCACATGTTGAAACTTGCATTCATAAATTCACATTAGACAGTTAATGGGACAGAATTAGGGTTGTTATGGCAACAGTGTGGCTTGCCCTATCACTTAAGTGAGAAAACGAGCCCTAGTAATTATCACCAAGCAAATGGTCTTTTTGCCTTTTGTATATGCTATCTTTTCAATGTTTTAGTTTAACCAATGAATGGACTTGCGGCTTTCTACAAAGGTAGAATAAAAACCAACCAAAATTAGTATTACCTGATCTCATACTAAAAGTGAGACAGAATACGTCACTGAGCAAATCTCATAGGACTTAGGTATTTGCAAACAACATTAAGAAGATTATAACGACATTAGGAAACTACAGTCTTGAGTTCAACAGTAGGCTGCATCAGATGAAATTTGCAGGGTGAACAAACCCTGTCTCAACATTGCTTTCAATCTGAAATAAAGATTACCTTCATATCATGAAACCCAAACAGTCATAAAGAACACACGACATTGACCTTTCTCATGAGGGTTGTAACAGATAATCTGTATTGCAGCAAAATACAGTCAGTGTTATTGTCAAAACCCTTTGTGCTCTTGATTTCCCTTCTGAGAAGGTCAGATTGCCCTGGTAACATCTGGGCAATATATAAAGGGACAGATATAAGCAGAATACACCTGGATCCATATTCAAAAATTACATATTGCAAAAGTCATGATTTTATGATCTCTGTTATATTTTATTTATTTCATGCATAACTTAGAGCCTGCAATAATTGTTTTAAGTTAATATGCTAAGAAAAAAAAGATATATATGTCCACATTAAAGTCTCTACCTTCCACCATTGATTTGACTTCCCTTTAACCTCCAAGAGTCTGGAGACCTGCTCTTTTACGCACTTTCAACATATCAGTAGATAATTTGAAACTGTCCCTATTTTCATGACTGCTGAATACAGCAGTTCTGATTTTTATCTCAAATAGCTTGAAAGAACAGTCTGTCATCCTCTTGACACTGCCAGTGACCATTACATATGGTATGTCTTACAGCTTAAATAAGTATAGTGGCGCAACCTGCCTTCTGACTCAAGAGAAAATTCAACTGTGATTATTCAAATAATTTTTGATGAGCCTATCATCAAAGTACTCAAAACCTGAACATACAGAACACCTTTAAAGTTATGAATTGGCATGATTTTATGGTAAATTTCCTTATTCTCAGGAGTGTAGGGACGGTAATAGGCACAAAAATCCAAAGACAGACACAGACACTGATACACCCAGAAACAGATCTGCCTCTCACAGATGTGAAAGACCATGAAGTGTACACGGAATTGTTTTTCTACCTTTACAGATTCCCACTCTTAAAACAATCTCAAGAGATTGAATTGAGAGCTACTGTCCAATAGTATCATCAGCATTCCAGAAAATGTAAACAAAGCTCAGGAGAGTTTGAAGAAACAAGGAAAACACTTCCGTGATAAACAATATTAAAAGGAAAAAGAGAGCAAGCAGCTACCGCAGAATGAGTAAGACTGCTATGTCCAACACTGTAAGATAATCCAGTCAGAAAGTTGATGAACAACCTTATTTTAGTGCATTATTATATTATTTATGTATTTTCATAAAATAATAAGTATCTAGATAGCATAAGGTGTGGATGTTGGTAAATGTAGGGTATGGGAGAAGGGGAAATTAGTTTTACTGTCTGTATCTGGAGAGTCTGGAGAAAAGTGGGGAAAAACAAACCAACCAAACCAACCAACCAGAAACATGAACAGGTAGTCAGAGATCAACACATTCCTCAACTTTGCACCCTATTTAGTTAACTAAATATTCCTGTCAAGCTGAGTTATGTATATGTATGTCTGTATATTCAGAGATGATTTTCCATCTAACCAGGACTTGTTGGGTTTATTAAGTAGAGTTTAGATGCAGCTGTCCTTTTTTTTCACAGCCAAAACTTTTATCTTCAGGCTTGTATGAAATCTGTTTCTTCAGATTTTTAAGTAAAATAATGTAATTTGCAGTTCTAAAGCTGGTTGGGGAGTTAAGCAGATTTAAGAACTACATTTCAGATCAGTAATCTCTATTACATGACTCTGTGATCAGTGGCATTTTCTAGCCTAGACTGCAACTCCCATGATGTCAGTGGAGGCACAGTTTTTGGCTCTAAACACTCTTCATTGCAGAATTCCTCCTCAGGCAAATTTTAGTAGTTGGTTGCTGTTTTTCTGTGTATTTAATGATAAAACCACATCCACTCAGAAAGGCAGAGGATATAAGCGGAATTCTAATGTAGAACATAAGCAACATTTTGCAGATGAGCAAGAAATAAATTAAAATGTTGTAGAATCCCCTGTTTCTACCTCAATGTAATCATCTCTCAGTGGAAGGCTACATACGGCACTTCATTCCATTCATTAAATTGAAGACAGTTTTATCTCAGCATTTTCATGAGAAATGACAAAATATTTTATTCTGATCTTTCAGAGAAGTAAATTCACATTTACTGCTCTGAAATCAGTGGTCGTAAATTAGCTACCAGCTCATATAGTCTTCATGCTTTCCTTACCCCAACACATGATCAGTGGTAGAGCACAGAATTGGTTGGTTATTTTTTTCTTTAACTGTACAAATACATGTTTTTCTCACATAAATGATTTTACTAAACCACACAGCAAGTCCAAATATTTACGAGTTTCACAAAAAGCACAATTACTCACACATGATTTATTAAACTACTCTTCACAGTAACTTCCCAAAATTTATTCCCAAAGGAAACATCCCAGCTGAGAGAGACCTTCTATTACACTTTTGAGAAACTATGATACAGCTGCTTTCTATCAAATCCTGACAGACTGCATAAAATTAATTATCTAAACACTTACTAGAAGCGGAAAATCACTGATAGTAATCTTAGTGTTAAAAGGAGAGAAGTATATTTATTTACACAGGGAAAGACTTTTATATTACATTTTCTCCTGCTCATAAATTGTAAACAAACAATTTAAGAACTTACTTCATAAATCTTCATTAAATATTTTATTTTTAAAAAAGAACATCCATTTAAAGAGCACGGTTGGCTAGAAAATAATGGTATAGTTATGAATAAAAATTATTAATCAACTACAACTTGAGAGTATTCTGATCAGATTTAGTGTCAGCCTCACAGATAAATTTTTGTGCATTTTATTTCTTTCAACAGGATTTGCACTATGAAAGAAAAAAGAATTATGCACAATGGTCAGGACTTCGTTTACAGGAGGAGGGGAGAGGAAGAGTTTTAAAATCCATAGCTAGGATTTTGACAGAAACAAAGTTTACATCAATGCCAGCACTTCCAAAAATTGCATGTTCACATGATAAAATGTCTTAACTTTTGAGAAAAGAAAATTAAATCAGGAAGAGAGCAACATGTTTTACTTAAATGTGCCAAAATATATGTTATCCAGCCACAACATTAGATGTGTGCAGCAGTCACAGCTGAGACCTCTACATATCCATGTGTACTTTTATTTACCCAACAAACAAAACCTCTGTGAGTTTAAGCATTTCTCATAGAGGTAGACAAATGTGCATAAAGCAAGCACATGCTGACAGCATACCTCTATTCCAGCAAGTGCATATTATGAAAATTGAATGTCTTCAGTTACTAAGTTAACTACTATCAATAGACAGACTGAAGGACAAAAGGTGTGAAAAGCAATTTCTACTGTCATGTTAGAGTCAGTGAGGCTACAGAAAAGAAGGAAAAAACTTACTATTCTCTCCGTGACATCATTATCATCACATGCAAAGCAAGATGCAATAAGAGTTGAAAATGCTGGTACTGACACATGCACACAACTTTAAAAAAAAATCTACTAACTGCCATATTTCATCGTGCACAAACATTACAATGAACATAAAAGTGAAATAGAAGCAAATATCTGCAGTAAGCCTTTGCATTCTAGACGTTCCCTAAAAGTTTTGAAATGGTCCTACTATACCTGCATTTCATTTTCATGCTATAATCAAAGACAAGAAGTATGAGGGAAAAAAAAAGCCTCTCAGGATTAAGAAGTCAGCTGCAAAGCTATTTAAGCTCTTACAGTTTCTCAGCAGTACACTGTACTTAGTAGAAGATAAATGCAGTAACAAGCTGAAGAGAGTTGAATTTTCAGCCTTGTATTCAGTGAAGAAGGTTATTTGTTTGAGGGATGTGGTCCTGCTCTGCAGGAACACATATATCCCATGCATGCTATGCATTTGGTTCTTGTCAAGGAGATCATTGTATGAAAACATGAGGTCATTTCAAAATGAGACTAACTGCATTTAAGCAGAAAAGTAAACATAACTACAAATAGCACAGTACCTCACTCTACAGAAAAAGATGTTTGCCTTAAAATGCTGCCTTTGAAACAGTGAGCCCACTGATAATGTCAAAACCTCTAAACAAATAAGAATGGAAACAGCAAGATGCTCCTACAGAAATAAAAGTCATATCCTTGAAGAATAAGTGGCTTTTAAGAGGGACAGCTGATTAATCAAGGATGCAAGTGCCCAGATAAAATTAACATTTGGAGAGCTTTGGTTAGGTAAATCCCCCATTGCCCACAAATGTTGGGGTTAAACAATTCCTTGCTCCGAGAAAGTTGTCTCTGAATGTATACAGAACACAGGATCTTTCAGCCTTGTTTCAAGGATTTTTGGGAGCAAAAGACTGAGCAGGGAACAACAAAGGGAGGAACAGGACTGAGTACACAGACTTGGTTCCCTGGAGCCTTGACTCCAACCATGTAGTACAAATGCAAGACCTTCCTCCCAAAACAACTGCTGTTACAGGGGACACAGAATGAAAGCATATCTTAGATTTGCAGCCTTCAGCTAGGATGGGGAGGGTCTCTCCTGGAGCTCTGACTAAGCACCTGAGTGGCTGCCTTGCTGATGGAGCAGACACGAAGGAGCAGCACTGCCTGAAATAGGACCTTTGCCCTGGAAAACTTTCCTGTCCCTTACACAGAATTCCCTGATTGATAATTCCAGAAATGCTCATTTTCTAGACTGTCTATGTTTGATTCACCACAGGGGATTTCCAGGCCAGTCTAGGAAGACTTTTCAAAGCATCTTTGCCATTACCTCTATCTTACTGTTGCTTCTGGCATTTGAAAAGGTCAGGCACTCAGAGATGTTATAGGAGACTGGGGAAAAAAGTTGGGGAAAAAATAGACAGACTTTAAGCAGTACTGAACTACAAGACACTTTGGGCAAAATACAGTGTTCCAGAACTGACATGGGCAACTTCACAGGTCATAGTCTTGACTGCAAATCCAGAAGGGGCCACTACCCCAGTGTTACTACAGAGCACTGTACCAATGTGTGCAGTCTCCACAGCAAGCCATAAAATAAAGCCTTAGCTACTTGTGGTCATTAAAGAACACTGATTCTGAAAGAGGAAGAACATGTACTATGGTACTTATACTTTTCTGTTACTTTTCTTTTAATCCACAATTGTATTAGGAATAAAGGGTGCAATAAAGAGAGCTGATGCAAAGCTCTTCTCTCTCCTACACAGGTAAACCTCAGTATCGGGATGGGTTGTGAGGTGGAAGAAGACTGGGTTGTTTGCTTCTGTCATACATTAGTCCCACTTTAGGTGTTCTACCACTCCAGTCATTTACTAGAGATTGCCGTGTTTCATTGGCTCTGGATACAACCCCAAGTATCTGTAGCTCTGTACTTGAGTTTGCCTGTCCCTGGTGCCTCCTACAAGAAAGCTGAATGTGGGGCAGAAATATTGATACTGAGTGGATGTCAAAAGACATCTGCACAACTGAGGCAATGTCTGATGTGTGAGCACTATCAGTGCTATCTATCACTCCAGTCCTCCAGATAACCCTCCATCTTCCTGGGGCAGCAGAGCACAGCCCATGGGTTCCCACTCATGTTGCCTGTTCCCCAGCCCAGCAGTCAGTGGCACAGACTCTGTAGAGAGCTGACACACTGACTGTGAACAGCAGCAGTTGATTGTTGATCATTGTTGCTATGGGTTCTACTTGTGCTGCCCATTGAACAGCACAGCCAGGATTGCACCTCTTGCTGTCTACACAAATAGTCATTGTGCCTGCATACCACATGGCTTCATCCTGCCACTTCAGCAATCACCATGCCTCCTTAGCCTGTGCAAACTGAGAGCCCTTCAGCACTAGGTAAGGGGTGTCACTACAGGACTTAGGTACAACAGAAGAAACAAACCCTATATTCTCAATATAGCAGAACACATTGCATTGACATATCCTACTAATATATCTTGTTTCAGAAGGAAATCACCCAGAAAAAGTTGAAATTCCTAAAACATAAAATATTCAGACTATGTAAACACAAGCAAACAGCTTTAAAGCTCTCTGATATCCTATGTGAAGTCTATGCTTTCTTATTTTGTAGGAATGAGGATTCTGAAGAATAATAGTATCATTTGAGAGAAGTAGACTTAGCTGAAAAGACTAAGGGGAGTGCTCATGTGAAAACAACCCAGAGTTACTGAAAGACAAATTGGTTAAGAAAGGTGATCCTCATGCAGGATCAATGAAAACTTTCCATGCTACTTTGAAGTGTACTCATACCATTAGAACCAGTTACACCGGTAATTATATCACTCTGCAATTCAGGCACTATATGCTTCTCCATATGGCTGCAGGATATAACCACTTGTCTCAGAAGACTATTAAAATTGATACATCTAAAAAAATTATTTATAAAACCCACATTCCCATATCATGAAACATACATTTATAGCCTTTATCTTCAGACTACCTAATGCTCACTACTGTTATTATCAAAAAATTTGTTCACAAGATAGCTTGTGGAAGGCTGTAATGACAAAAACCCAAACCAAAACCAAAACAACAAGAACAACAAAAAAAACCCAAACAAACAAACAAACAAACAACAACCCAAAACCAAAAAAAAAACCCACCCAGGACATAGGATAAATCAGATTAAAATTTATTTAGAAAGCAGTTGGCAGTTTGGGAATATTCACATAGTCCCAGTATAACTCTAATAATATTTTGGTTTAAAAATCGAATAAAAATATTTTCATATTTTTCAGCAAACATAATTAATTCATTAAAGCATAGAAATATCATGAACTACTAGAAGAAATTCCAATATAGCATTCAAGGAAAATCACAATTAAACTTGTTCTAACTAAAGGTAATTGCTTTGCAACAACTGAAATAAAATCCTTTTAACTTATTTGCATTTAAAAAAAATAGAAGCCTTGGGAAATAGAGCACAAAAAGTAGTACAGGAGATAAAATGATCCTTTCATGTTCTGATTAAGGGTTTGTGGATAATGATATATTTGTAAGGCAAATACAATAGCAATCCAGAAGGACACAAAAAATATTCACCATTATGTAAAAAAATGCAAAAGCAGTAAAAAAAAATCTTTTGGTTGTTTTTGGTTGTTGCTGTTCCTTGCCTTGTTTTTTCAATAAACCAGAGATTTTTGAGGTTTACATACAGACAGAATGGCTATGTGTATGTGAACACCTGAAAATTCTTTCCTCAAGCTACAAACTCCAGACATAAATTATAGAGGACACATTGGTCTCCCTCAGCCTTGGGGACAGCAATCAGTCTGTCAATAGCAAATAGGAATGACTTGATGAATGTAAATTATTTTTCAGTTGAAAGATTTCTTTCACTGTTTGGAGAATAATAGTCCATAGTAATCTGTCACAGGGAATGCCCTCTTACTGAAGAATACAAAATTAATTTGATTAACCAACAAACTAATTACTTGGGTATCAATTCTTAATAAAGATTTCGTTACAGAAGTGGGTCATATCTGTGGCCCTTACTACTCAGAGAGGTAAATTCAAATACAGTGCATCTGTTCTCTAGACCAGGATACGATCTAGATAATTGTTACAACAGGGCTCGAACAGCTATGAATTTCTCAGTTGGAAGACAAAATTAGATTCTTAATAAGATACCCAAAATATCAGCAATAAGGAACAGAAAGGGTGTCTGTCACAATCAGCACATACAGATCAGCTTCAGGGGACATAAGTGAGGTTTTGATGAATTTATGTGAGTGGCTAAGAACCAGAGACCTGACCTTTTCACTTTAATATTGACATGACTTCCAGAAAGAGGATGCATAGCTAACAAAGCAAATCCCCCCCCTCAAAAAAAAAAAAAACAAACACACCCAAAAAAACGCCACAAAATGCATTGACTTTGTCTTGGGAAGTGATTTTTGTCTATCACAGGATCTACTTTATTGAATTGATGACATGACATTGGAGCTAACCTGGGAAAAATTCCCAGTTGGACAGCCTCATCTGACTGGAGATAGTGCTGTCACAGAGCAATAGTAACAGATGAATACTATCACCACATCTGTCTCCAGAATAAAGCAAGGAGAAAAATAATATAGGTTAAAAGGTTATTCTCTGTGAGACTAGAAAGCTGGAATTGAGGTAGATAATACAGAAATATCTGGTAAATAACACTATATTTGTTCTTTGATTATTTTAATATTGTACTGTAAAAAAACACATTTGGACTTTCACACTAGAAGCTTTCTGTAAGGAAGTCAGACATTGCTTCAAGGCAAGGAAAAAAATAACATCAGTGGTTAATTACTTTTTAGGTTTTGTGAAACAGTAGTCATTTTGTTTTGAATGCGTTCAGCAATAGAATCTCTCTCCAGGAATGTAAAAAGCATGATTTGTATGCTATGTCTTCTCTGTACTGAGGATCAGTGGAAAATAAGCAGAAAAACATGTGGCAACAGAAAGAAACCAAAAGCAACATCATGAGAAATGATCAAGCATTTTATACTCTCAGCGCTGCTTGCTGGAAAAGGCCACAAGGCACACTATTGTCATATGGCAAGAAACTATAAAAATGACTTCTGATGAAATGAGGAAAACTCCAGGTGCAGATTCCATTGCAATATATTGAGGAGGTAATTGCGTTCATCAAATAGCTGATGAACAAAGCATTGTAGTAAGGAATTTAGTTCTATCCAGATAAGAAGTGCTTGGGTTGGGGTTTTTTTTGGTTTGTTTTGGGGTTTTTTTTGTGTTCAGGGTTTTTTTATGTTTTCTTTGGTGGTGGTGGTTTTGGGGGGTTGTTTGTTTTTGGGCTTTTTGTTGTCATTTGGACAGCCTGATCATATCCCTTCCACTGTACTAGTGTTTATGTCTCTTAACTCTCATCACCAGAAGAAAAATGACTGCTCCCCATTGCAGAAATCATTGCACACATTGCTCTCTCTTTAACTTGTCCTCTGCCTCTGCAAGAGAAATCTCTATCATCTCAGCTCCACTCTGCATAGTTGGATTCTGACAGACAAATTAATTTTCTTCATCATTAATAAATGGGGCTCCTGAGTTTGCATTACCAGTCCACAAGTGCAGATGATGGGACCCTGACCTTGTCTACAGAAGCAATGCATTAAGCTGGACATGGGGTAGGAGGAAGATCAGAGAGGGCTGCATGGGAACACTGGTTCAGTAAGACATGACTGCATATGAGATCAGCATTCCCAATGTGCTTCACAAGAGCTGGGTCTTGTTTTCAGTGATTTCACTTGTCTTCTCTTATGGTCATCTACATTTAACATTCTTTTGCAATGAGGCTGAACATACATCCTTAGTGCCTGTGACTGACCTCCCTAGCTCCCTGTGCCCATTTTCTTCACAGATGCAGGACTTTGCAGTCACTACATCCTGTTCCTTGTCCACCCCCCTCAGCAGAGCTCCAATTAGGAAACACATATATACACATACGCACACATTCTAGTTTCCTTCTTCCTTAAGTCTAACATTAATATATTGTCATGGTTTTGGAAAAGGCCCTAGGGGAAGCTCTTGTCAGATCAAATGGTAGTGATCAAAGTTATCATAAAAAAGAAATCAAACAGGAGCCCAAACCAAAGAGGGAAATCCCTCCTGTGCAAAGCAAGGGATACGCCTGTGGAATAGTTAGTGGGGTGAGGGAGAAGCCTCTCTTCAGTTACTTCAGATGTCACACACAGAACACTTCTATGTTTGTTTCTTGTTTTGCATGACTCGCGACAGGATGAAGAATCACCCTTTGAGGGAGAATGGCCACTTCATTCTGTTTTGTGGATATATAGATCTATTCATTCCCCTGCCCTTCCACAGGAGATGGCTAGGGGCGTGTTGTGGGGTTTGTTGGTGGGGTGTGGTGTTGATGGCTTTTTTGTGTGCTGTTTATATTTTCTTCATTTCAATTGTGAGACTAGGATACAGCTGTTCCATTTGTTCCATAAAGTGCTCCCTCTGGATAATCACAGAATAATATAGGCTGGAAGAGACCTCAAGAGAGCTCTACTCCAATCTCTTCCATGCAGTCTGCTCATATCACTTGCTCAGGGCTGTTCCTAGATAGGTCTGGAAAATCTCCAAGGACTGTATGCACAGCTTGTACAGTTGCCATTTCTTTCAGCACCTGTACTGTTCTCATGGCAGAAACCCTTTTTCTTTCATCAACACGGTTCCTCTTTTTCAGTTTACTCCTGTAGAACATGGTGGGAAGACGAGACAAAGAGCCCGGTACTACCTCTCGATGACCTTGAAGTGCTGATGGACTGCTGTTAAGTCATCTCTGGTCCAAACTTCGCAAGCCCCAGCTGCTTGGCTTCTCATCACAGGTGGCACACAGCTGAACTCTCTAGAGCACATTGATACCATTCTTGTTCAGAGTGGCCCAAACCCATAACGAGTAATTTAGATGGGTTATAAGCAATGCTGAGTAACAGGCATAGTCACTTCACTTGGTATCAGGATATGTGTCTGTTCATACAGCTGAGAAGGCTGCTGGCTGCCCATGCTGCCAAGCAGATAATGTTGACCCATGCTTGCCTGTCTACCAACCACAGCCCCAGTGCTTTTTCCACAGACTAGAAGACCTGAACCTGTGTATTTGAGGGGAATTTTTCCTTCCTGTGGCCAAGGTTCCCAAGAGCAGCACTTTGTTCCCTCCTCCAAGTCAGAGTTAAGATATTGAACACAACCAGAACAGATATAGTACTCCTTATGCTACTGGTCTCCAGGCAAAGTATGAGCCAGTAAACTCACTCTCTGAGCCCAGTGATCCAAACCACTTTGTTGTTCATCAGACCACAAACCAGACTTCTAAGAGCTTTACACCAGAATGTTATCTGAGGGACCATCAGATGCTTTGCCAAAAATCTACTCTCACTTTATGATTTTTCCTAGGACACAAAATCATCCAGTTACAGTATTCCTGTGAGTAGTCATTTTCTCCCAAACTAAGAGATTGGTAAAAATCACAATTCTCACTGTGAACCAGTAATGAAGTAAAGTACTGCGACAACTGCAGACAGCTGTTGACTCTGCATTCTGGATTTCTTCCAGCTGTCACTTGCAAAATGGCATTTTCTTTTGTGCTATTTCAGCTGGCGTTGTGGTCCAATTTCTCATTGCAAGTTCCAGGACTGTGAATAACCCTGACTTCCCAAAAAAAACCTGTTTCCTGTGGTATTAAGAAAGCTAAAACCAATTTCCCTGAGCATCTCATCTCAGGAGGCAAGGAGCCCTGAAGAAAATAAATAAATAGTTTCATTCTCATCAGTTAGAGCAATTTTAGCTAGTAATAAATCATATTTGTACTGCTCATATCAGTACTGCATACACAGTTGGACGAATCAAAACATATTTGCATTGATATTTGCACTGGTGTTGAATGAAAGCAAGCCCCTTGGGGAAATTCATGTTTCCTTACAAAGACAATTTTTTCCTGCTTGTATAGGGTATATGGCTGGATATATACACACCCATACAAAAGGACTGCTGCTTCTTTCCATCAGAAAGGCTCCTGACCTTTACCAAAGCTTCATTTGGAAATAACTACCAACTGTATGCACAGATTTGTTATATAAACAAAACAGGCTATTTTCAAATAAAAGTGGAAAACTGTTTTTTAATTCTGAAAATTAATACTTCTTCACATCTGGGCTTGAACCTTTCAGAGAAGAGATCTGCATGTGGAGAAGATAGTACCTTCAATAAGGGAAAAACAACCACTAAATTTAGAGATTAACAAATTAAAATACTCTTTTTCATAGAATCATACCATCTTTCCAATCAAAAACTAGTCAATTATTAAAGTAACACTATCTAAATTCAGAGATGTTAAACCACCTAGATTTAATTCTAGAGTTTGAAAATAGCAGCTCCACAGCCTTTGCCCAAGATTATGCAGATTAAACAATGTGCAGAAGAATAATTTCTATGGATTTTAAGGTTATATTTAAAAAGGGCTTATGTCTGTAACTACAAAGATCAGTGTTGTGGTTTCCTGGTAGCCAGTGATGAAAATTAATAGATTTCTATAGCATTGTTTATTTGGGACAGAATTAAAACAGCAAAAATCACTGTTACAAAAAGCAAGGCTGTCTCCCTATAAGGCTTCACGTAAATTCTAATGTAACATTACAGAGACACATTTATAATTCCAGTGAAGTCAGACTGAAATCAAATCCATAATCTGGCAACAAGAGTGAAAATAAGGAACCAAAGTTTTGAGAGATTTTTTTTATTTCCATTGTTCTGATCCATGAAGAGCTTTAACGTATAAACATGTTTCACACCTGGTGGATGATTGATAATTTCTGCATTCTGCAGAAACTCAAGCTATGGCACAGCTATTTATGTCTGAGATTTCCTAATATTTTACACAGAGAGAGAGATGCTAAAACTTGCTTCTATCTTCATCGTTTCCTCACTGTGTACTTTTGAACAAAGATCTGGATTATAGCTGAAATGTACACAGAGCACCTCAGAGACCCACTAGTGATGAGGGACAGTACAGTTATAACAGGGAGGGCATAGGGCTGAACTGGGACCTTACAGGAGGAGAGGTAAATGTCATTGCACCCAAAATGAGAAGGGAACTGATGCATTTCTGTGAGCACAGGACTGCACATTTTATTCACCCAGAGAACCTTGCCATGTTGCAAAAGTGGAAGATCTTTAGCTCTCCCCTGTCTTGCGCCACCACAAACTGCAGTCTGCAATACAGCCAGACTGTTCAGGTGCCATTCTTTGGAAAGGTGCCTCCACCACCCCAGGGCTCCTGAGCCCTGCCCAGAAGACTTGGAGAAAAAGGTACATGTTCTGGGCATGGTGTGTCTGGCCATGTTCAGTCTGAGAGCACAAAAAATTGAGAGCAAAACAACCCACCACCCACCTTCTCTTAATTTTGTTATTCTAAAATAAG